>VVHJ01021630.1:2246-13640 GCA_015107715.1 Tylochromis polylepis
CGCGGGCGTTGGGGGGGGGGGGGGGGGGGGATTTGATATCACAGTGTAGTCAAGTAAAGCTGTCATTACATATGTGTCTCAGCTCTTGTAGTGTTACGTGGGAAGCCAAGGTTTAAATATAGCATGGCAGTATATAACGCCTATGAGCTGGTCCAGGCTGCAGCTTTATGTGTCATCCTGTATCAATTCTGGATCCACGTATTACCTCGGTTTGATTCCTTTACCCGTTCCTGAATCTTCTCATGCTAGAAGTTTATTATTATTGTTATTACTAAATAAAATGACATGAAAATCAAAATAAGGACTCAGATTTCTCACAGCAAACCTTACATGTGTGTAAAAATAGGCTCCATTTAATCCAACAATCCTCAAAGTAGCAAACAATACACAAAATACTAAAATTAACCTTTTGGAAGTGACACGGAGTACAATATGAAAAAGCAGTGAGTTGAGATCTGTCTTTTAGTCCAGCACGCAACTGAAATATCTCACCACTGGGTGAATTACGATGACATCAATGTTTCCCAGAAAATGAAGACAAATGACCTTGGCAGTCCTCTCAGTTTGCATCTCATGACAAAGTGACAGTATTGATTGCCCTGATATTTGGTACACACATTCATGTTCCCTTGTGGAATAATTGTAATAACGGGTGAATTTATTTTGTGTCATTATCAGGCAAAAATGTACACTTATCTAACTATTATACTACAGACTTTGCTACAGCCTACTTATTTGTGTTTAGCACTGATCACCATGCCAAAATAAAACAATGAACATAGTAAGAGAGTGTATATAATGGTGAATGTAGCCACCATCACATCACCCATTGGTTAGAGAAATCCTGTGTTAAAGGATGTAACATACACTCACAGCCTGGTCTGACACAAACGCTTTCCTCAAAAACATCTTTTATGTCCAAATGTTCCTTTTAAACTGGATCAGAACAGCTTTTAGTCTACCATTTATCAATTATGGTTACTTACTGTTTCACTTGGTGTTAAAAAGTCCTCCTGCCAGGTCATGCGTTACCTGCATGGGGGGATTCTCCAATTTTCTAATACTGTGACATCATTCCACCGGACCTTATTACCAGGGAACAATACGGAATCACGTTTCAGAGATAGTGGGCTAGTGTGTCCGCTATAACACTTGGCCTTCACTGTTAAATTACCATTGAAACATTTTATCATCTACTTTTAGCTACTCCTCCATTTAACACCAGTTATCTATTAATTTCACCCATTTCTCCGCCGTGTTTAACTAACCTTTTCGTACTCTTAGCTAATCATTCAACCACGTGTTTATCAAAATAATTTACAAATATTTTAATCCTAATTTTATTTTGGCACCATTAGCTACCATTTTATTTGTTTATTTCTTAGCGCACTGTTAGCTATGCTTTAGCGCGTTATTTTGGCCATTTATGAATGCGGTTATATCATTTATCCTTCCCATTTCTACAGTTTATCCATTTCTTTCAGTGAAATGTTAACCACAACATTCTGATTATTAAGTTAATCTTTCCGCGCGTGTGAAATTGTGAATACCACCTGAGATGCTTACATACCACTGTTTGAGAGTCACTGGTGAACACCGAATCTTGCTGCCTACATTATCGTGCTGTATCTTTTTTAATTTAATTCAGTTTCACTTCATTTCATGTTTATTTATATCATGCAAACACAACAACAAAACAGTTGCATCTATTAGAGAGAAACCCCAACAATCAAACAAATCCTATGAGGCCCATCCGATCTTAACTCTTCAGTCTAATCAAAATAGAAGAGAAAGTCATGGATTTCCTAAAACATTTATTCAAAAAACATGAACAACACAGGCTGTTGGCTATAAATTGCTAATGCTACCCATTCATATGCAAAGTGTTAAGGCCAACGTGTGACCCCCACCAGCTGCTGGGACACATATTTCAATACAAGAGCAGCAAAGGTAGGTCAGAGTAATGAGTAATATCACAAACTAACCAGCTGCTATTACCAGCTTTTTAAAAAAATAATTAAATGCATTTATATAAATATGTAACTGTACATGTAACTAATTTAAATTTGAATTTCTGTTATTACTGCTGCCCACCTGCAGTACTATACTGCTATACCAGCACCCATACTTTGGGAATCAGTTTGATTCAGTTAACTATAATATAAAGTAAAAAAGTTAGTTTTGTTTTTACCGCTGAATTCAAAATTCACAGATTCACAGATTGCAAAACGTGTCCATGTGCTTCTGTTGATATATTTGTCACATTTATAATGAGCGTGGGAGCTAGTTTTGCCATGTAAGAAGTTCGCCCTTCCTTTTCAGCGCCATCATATGCTAAAAAGTTTCAGTTGTTGTTTCTCATTGAACTACTTGGTTTGACTCTTGAAGGGTTATGAAAGATTTCCCTGTACAAAGAAGTTTCATCACAGTCTTGTTTTTTGTTTCCCTTCAGTCAGAAACATGAAAACACAACCGTCCACGCGGCCTTGTGATCTCAATGCTCAAGTCTTTACGTTCAATTGCTCTTTAATGGGGAGCTCTGGACTAAACACACACACACACACACGCAGACACAAACGCAGAGCACTCCAGTTGCTCATGTACAGTTGCCATGGTAACCGGCTGTATCTGGGGAAGAGTATGCTTGTTGCTTACTTGCCTCTCTGACCTGAAGTGCGCACACGAGTGTGTGATGATCTCTTAACCCAATCACTGCGAATCTCCTCTGAAAATTGTATTTTTCTGACAAGGAGCAAAGAGATCGGGGAGAGGAGGAGACGGGAGCCGAGAGGTGAGACGAACAGAGAGGAGTGGTAAACTGACAGAAGCAGCGGTGAAAGGTGTTGATTGTTGTTTCTTGGCACAATGTCAGAAATCGCACCTGTTACCCGAGAAGCACTCAGATCAGAGTAGAAATCAATATGCTGTTTATCTTAAAATAAAAAAGAAAAGTGTGTCGTTAGAGTGCCCACAGTGCAGAGAGTAATGATGCCAGAGAGGAAGCAATTATTCCTGACCGCACAGTAATTAGGATTATCGTTGAGGACAATGACAGATGGACGAGGAGAATGAGAGCAGCATCCGGTTCAAATGAAAAATCGGTTATTGTTGAACTGCTCACAAAACACGTCATCTTTTGGGCGGACGTTTATGAAAAATAGGCGTGGAGCCTCAGTTTCAACTTTAGCAAGATAATTTTATAATTGCATGGCTGTATTACTCACAATAAATACTTATTAGTGGTCATTAATTTTGTTTGCCTTTAAAAAAAAAAAAAAAACACCTCACCTGTTCGATTTTATTGGTTTTGAACAGATAAACGATGAATATAAAAAAAAGCAGAGACAGAAATCTTCCCAGGTTTATGCAAGCTGAAACTGTGCTTGGCTGATTGCTGATTGCCACTAGTGTGTCACCAGATAATTAGAGGCACTGTTTTCCGACATTTGGACAGGCACAGACGCAGACAGCCCCTGAAAAAAACTGCCCTTTTAACTATTATAAATCTGAGGAATGAATATCGAAGACCAGATAATCACTAACATTGTTAAGGCTTATTTTTATACTGGACTGACGCAATGACCGGTGCCTTAATCATCACACTTCACATTTCTGGGCACTCACTGCTGAGCAGAAAAAGAAAGTGTATTTCAAATGCTAAATACTTTGTGGGGGCTCACTTAAAAAAAAGTACCAGTCACGAATTTCGGTGACTGTAAACTATTTAAATTCACTTTGATGGAGTCCCACTTGCTCAGCAGCATGTGTATTTGTGGGGAAGACCAGATGGTAGTCAGTGTAAGCGTAAAGCGAGTGGCCATTCTCATCTTCATCATTCCCCATTAAAGAAACAGACAAACACTTTCATCCTCCTCAGTTTTCTATTGTTGCTAGGTGAAAGCTTCCCAAGGACAAACTGAACATTTTGGACAATAGGAAGCAGCAACATTGTGCTGAAGAAATGCTGATAATTGGAAGGACTGAATCACCAGAAAATTAGTATTAAAATGCACCATGGCATGCCATCTTAGCTCACTGGATAGAGAAGGGGACCCTGATGCTATTAGGCTCATGCAAAGACCAAAGTTTGAATCGGCCCTGAAAGTATTTACTGCATGCCTTACCTCTGTGGGGTTTCTCCCAGCTTCCCTGTCTTCTCCTTGTGCAAATAAGTCTCCAAAAATATGTCAAAGAAAAATAAAACAAAAACAAAAACACACCATGATGTTAGAAAACCTCCATCCACATTATCCCGAGTATTTTATCTTCTTTGCTGTTGCCTCTCTCTGGCCAAAACGAAGCTTTGTGTGAGGTTGTGTTCAAGAGGTTGTGTGTGTGTGTGTGTGTGTGTACGCTTGTCTAGCTTCTTAGTGAAGACCATTTTGAGTTTTCGATCATCAGAATGAGGACATTTGAGAAGTGTGGCTCTTTTGTCCACCTGTCACTTTTTTATATCCTTTTAAAGGCCTTTTGAGGCGTATGGCCAAGTGGCAACCTTTGAAATAACATGGATCTGCACTTCCTCAAATGTTCACTCAAGGCATAATCAAGTTAGCGCCTTCAGACTCTCATGCTAAAATGCTGAACAGCTGTAGCCAATAGCAGTCTATTAGGCTTTACCTCCTCTTATTTGTTCCTATGGTATTCCTGGAGCACTTTTAATGTCAACAAACAAAGTATTTAGGAACCATGTAGTACACAAATGAGTTGATGATTTCACTGTGACTGCATTCATCTTTTATATGAAATTTAAGGTCAAGACTTAGTTTTAGGGTTAAAGTAAGAATGTAAGTGAATGTCATTTGTAACAGCCTGGACATTGGTAAACACTCTGTCTGTCTGTGGCTCTAGAAGTTTGTCAGCAGACTGGATTATTTGTGTTTGTCTTCTGTGTGTATGGGCACATTTGTCTGTCTCGATCACAGTGAAAAAATTGAGCTTATAAAAGCTGCTTTTGTAAATCTGTCAGTTTTTTTGTCACAGTAACTTTTGAGGGAGAGCAGAGAAAGGAAAGATTAATATTTCTGTTCTAATCTGTCATGCCTGCGTGAAATAAACCCAATTAAATTCAAAACATAATCAAAAACTACGAGTTATATGACATATATTATTTTGTCTTATAAGCGCTGCTGCTGATTCTCACATCGCCTCACACCAGGTCACTCACAGTTATGCCTGGTCAGTCACAAACAAGCACACAGTGTTCACAAGTTAACTTTCTGATGACATTTCTTTGTGGTGTAAATTAGAGTCGTTATTAGTGCAGAGTCAAAACAATCTTTACTTGAGGCCAGAGGGACATAAACAAGGCTGCCAGATACTCTATGTGAAAGTGAACCATCAATAAATCCTCTGCTTTCTGTCACCTTCCTCTTTCTAATCATCTCACACAAAGCTGCACATGTGCACGCGCGCGCGCGCACACACACACACACAATTTTTAACCCTGTGAGGTCCAAACACTGATGGTTTGGTGACTGGCTTCAGAAACAATACTGCTGCCTTCACTGGCTGCAGGAACTTTTCCATGGGTTCATACAACACAATCTGTTTCACAACATTTTCTTGTGTTTTTATTGTAGAGGCCAGGACTTTCATGGTTGTCATCACCTATACATTTTTTTCAAAACCTCATACAAGTGTCAGAACATGCCATCAGATGTTTACTTGATGGCAGCAAAAATTTATGAACGTCTATAAAACTTTTACTGTGTAGTTGGTGTGTGACCATGTGCTACGTTTAGCTTCAACAAACTGCTGCCTTAAAATGGAAAATAAATTAAATTAACTAGACTCAGTTTATATGCAAAGCAAATTTTTATCGTGGACTTTTAGTGTGTTTCTATGGCAGATTTAATTTTACTCAATAATTACCCAGACTCTAACAGATATCTTTATGGGAACTTTATTTTGATTAATTTATTTAGAAAAGACTATAACTGATATAATTTGCCCAAAAGTGCACTTCCAAAAAGGCCAGTCCTAGATCTCTTTCTGCTCTGTGCTCTCTACGTCTTCCCTCACCCTGCCACATGGTAGTGGAAGATGGTTACCCTTCCCTAAGCCTAGTTTCTTCCTGTCAAAACACAGTTCTTCCTTCCCACTGTCATTAAGTGCTTAGTCAGAGGGGATCATCTAATTGTTGGTACTTTCTCAATATTATTGTAGGGTCTTTACTTTACAATGAAAAGCATGTTGAGGTGAATGTTGTTGTGAATTGATACGGTATATAAACGTATAAATAAAATCCAATTTAATTTAATTTAATTTAAATGAGTGTCCCTGACAATATATGTGATTGCGAAAAGTACCTTGAGCTGCGGTACATAACCAGAAATGTCAAAAGTATGCTTACAGTACGCTATATGAGATTATAAAAGAGTAAATACTGGGCTTGTTTTCATCAGAGGGCCAGAATCATTTCATTAGATGCACATAGATAAAATCTGTCTGTAATATTAATTTAAATAACGGACTGGCCATATATGTAACTGCTTTAAGGTGTCCTGTGCATGTAATCAGAAACCAATTAAAATCACAGATTTTTTTTTTTCATCCACAGAAAGTAAATAACCATCACTGACATGTCTTGGTACAGATAAAATGCAATTGTCTGAAGTGGCTCTTACCACCTTTAACATCCTTTAAAAAATGTTTCTCAGGCTAATTAAAAATCCCACAGCCATTTTGACCCTGTCAGTATTGCACAGTCCTTTTCCTATTAAACGCTAAATTCAAAAAGCCTTTTCCCTGCTGCTGTATGAAAAAATTCAATTCATTAAAATCAATACTGTTTGCTCACTCTGACCCACCGGTGTGCTTTTTCATCCTCGTGTGCCTATGTATGATGTACTGCCGACAGCCATCATGTGTTTGTGTTGATTCACTCCATCTGTGGTGAGTGATGAGCCCATCACCCGGCTGCTTTGATAAAAAAAAAAAAAAAAAAAAACATCGCACCAGCTGTGACTGTGTTATCACTAAACCTGAGTGAAACCTGGTCAGGGAGAACCAGAGGAAATGACACGATTCTCTGAGAAGATGACCTCAGGATTTAAAGTTTACATGCACCCGTGTGATAAGTTATAGTTTAACAACCCTATTGTACTCTGCATCTGCATCTCTGCAGCGACAGGAAAACCAGAAAGTATAAATCAAACAGAGCTGTAAACACAGATGTGAAATATGACTACATATGAAAAAACATGACTGAAGGTGAGTCACAACTGAGCTGAATATAAAATCCATCGTAGAGGCTAACGGGTGAATTACTGTTTGTTTTGTTGCTAAAATTTAAAGCAGAACTGCAATCTGGGAAACGTGTTTGCATTTGACCCACCTGACAGCAGGTGTTTATCACGGCAAATTAACAGAAAATGGCTTTTGAGGCAATTTAGAAAGAGTTTTTACAGTCCATTGTTTCCAAAACTGCGCAGCATGTAGGTTGACAGAGTAGTTAATCACAGCTGCCAGTTGTGGGTGAACCGTTTCACAGTAAAAGTGTTACAAATGTTCCACAATGTTAGTATCACAGTAATCTACTATTGCAAAATGAGAAATAAAAAAACTGCTTTTTAGTTTAAATTATGAAAATGTACCAACCCAACTATCTGCAGAACAGATGATGGATACCCTGAGCTGTCCTAACACAAATGAGCATAACTGAACAATAGGTTTTAACATTTACACATTTAGTCAACTTACACTTATTATAGGGAAACACAACTGTTGTAAATCAAAGAAACACGTTGGAATAGCTCGTCAGATTAGTTGTTGAGGCAGGCGGTGTGTTTTTGCTGAAATTGTGGTTCAGCTGTGGTAGCGCGGTGACAGTCCACAGACGGCATGTCTACCTGCAGAGAGCATCTGTGGCTGATGGAGGCAGTGTACAAACCGGTCTGTGGGCTGCTCCTTCTTGTGCTGGTCTTGGTTATCAAAAAGAGTGATTCAGAAAAGAGTGAAGTTATACAATTTATTATTTATAATATAATGATGCTGAACTTTGGGTGATGGGGCCCCCTGTGAATTTTTGCCTAAGGCCTCAACAGAGTCTAGAACCACGAGTGTTTGTGCTTACCCTTGGCCACTTCTAGCTATGAATATTTTTTTTTAAAATTCTGTTTGTGTAACTAATACATTGAGATATGAAAGACATTGCCAAACCTTGCTGATGTACTTCAGGAAATTCTATATATAGACAAAGATAATAGGCAGAAGAATCAAAAGAAGGTAAAATGTTAACACACTGTAGTTGTTAACGTGTATTTCTTTCATGAACTGTTTCAGTTTACTTTTATTTATATTTTTAATGAATATTTATTACTCATATATAGAGTGATGGGCTGTTTCTAAAACCACTCACTACCCACGATATAATGAGTTTACATTTTGTTGCTTTGTAGCGATACATTTCATCTTTCAGTCTAGTTCAGTATATACAGCAACAATCATGTGGAAGACTGCTGGCTTGATAGTTATCAATCAACACCCTCCAGATGGAGAGTAAGCTGCAGAGCATCATTACTTAAAAGGCTGGCTGTTCACAGAGAGCTGTATCAAAGCAGATCAATGAAAAGTTGGCTAGAAGAAAAAAGTGTGGTATGAAAAGATGCAAATACAACAGGAATGACCAAAACCTTGAGAGGATTGCCAAGACAAGTACATTCAAGAACTTACCTGAGCGAAGGAGAAAGAGAACAAGACTGTTGCTTAGTGGTTCAAAGTTCTCTTTTCAGATCCAAGTAAATGTTGTATTTCATTTGAAAATCCTGGAGTCTGGAGGAATCCACGGTGTTTGTCCAGTGTAAAGTTTCTGCAGTCTGTGATGATTTGCGGCGGCATGTTTTATTAAGTCCAAAGTCAACGCATCCATCTACCAGGAGATTTTAGAGCGCTTCATGCTTCCATCTGCTGAAAAGCTTTATAGAGATGCTGACTTCCTTTACCAGGAGGACAGTGCCAAAATTACTACCAAATGATTTGCTGACCATGTTATTACTGTGCTTGACTGGCCAACCACCTCATTTGGCCTGAATCCCACAGAGAATCTACGGAGTATTGTTACGAGGAAGAAAATACAGATGAGCTGAAGGCTATCACAGCAATTCTGGCTTCAATAACACCTCAGCAGGGCCACAAGCTGATTGCCTCCACGCCTCAAACAGTAATTTGTTGTAAAGGACCACCTACAATGTGTTGAATATATAAATAAACATGTTTTTCAGAGGTTTCTGTATTTTGAACTCATTTTTGATTGCTTTTACGAAATACTCTAATAATTTGAGGTGCTTGAGGTAAGCGCTAATCATCAGCTTTAAACCAAAAGAGGTTTGAAATATTTCATTTATGTACAATCAATTCAGACTTGTTTACCCTTTTCATTTACAATATTTTTTTAAAAAAAAAGTTTTCCTCCTCATATTCTAATTGTCTGAGAATGACTTAAAGTGCCCCATAATGGCTCATAGAAAATAATGATCATCACTACCAAAGCATTTTATAATTTCATGCATTGTGTGGAAGGATGAATAGCAGATAGGTGAAAAGAAAGAGTGGCACAGGATATCATGAGGTATTTCTATTTATTAATTTAAGAAAATGGGTTTGTTCTAATATATCCTTAACAAAACTGCATGCCAGTATTTCTTTAGCCAAAGCTGATCTTTCACACTTAGTATCTAACTGCTGGAGGGTTTTTTAAGTACATAAATCCAGAACTTCCACTATCCCTCAGGCTCTAATCGTTGTATTACAGACATATCTTTACTTAAAGAGTAACTATACTTGTCCTGGTGTGTGACAGATACAGAGTGTCACTCTCCCTAACAGATCCTGTGGATCCATATGTGGGTAAGTGCAGGAGGGTTAGCTTGTTCATATTCCAGTCATGTTTGTGTCACCTTGCAGCTGAGGCTCTTCACCACAAATAATTACTCTCTGTTCCTCCTCCTCCTCCTCCTCCCTCTGCACCTCATTTTCTTAAAATTAATACTGTGATAATTGCCCGCTTTCCACCCACAGCCTCAGTGACACAGCTTTTTATGTTCAGATTTTATCATTATTATTACAGTATTTCACAGTGTGTGTATATCTGGCACTTCCAGACTGTTCACTGAAGTAGGAAGTAGGGAGAATTAAACAGGATCCACAAGATGATGATGGAAAGGTGGCTTGAAAGTGCACATGCACTTTGTTTTAAAAACACGCAGTCTGAATGTGTTCAGTAAGGCAGATGGTGCCATGACCCGAGACTGAAATAGAAAGAAAAAAAGAAGGATATTTTGTCTTTCAGAGCAAAAGCAGAGAACAACCCTGTGGGCTTCAGAGAGCGCGCACACAGCTTGTACACACAACACAGAAACAGCACATTACAGTTAATGGACACTGGCCACATTTCTTTTATTGAATTATTTTTTAAAAAGCTCAAAATCATAACATTTATAGGTCGGGACTGTGAACCCCAACCAAACCAGATCCGAAAATAGCTAAATTATCAAAGTTTGTGGGAAAAAAAACAAAAAACTCCCAAAAAACTAAACGCTGGATCCTGCACCCAGAGTGCTCACAGCACAACTCTATTAGACCACATCTGCCTGGTGAAAGCCACAAATATTTCAAACTCTGCATCTCAAGTTTGTGACTCATACTTTCTCATAAGTCTCATGCCAAAGCTGTGATTTGTAATTCATGGCACTCCCTCAGATGCCAGAGAAAAGCTCAGTAATCCTCAACGAACAGTAAAGTGATCTTGATGTGTAAAGGTCTGCAGAAGATTTGATGAAATGATAGATCTACCTTAGAGTGGTTTTGGATGATGGATGATATAGCATGTTCTGATTGAGGGATTTCTGAAAAATTAAAACGTACAGCTCTGCTATCACTTTCGACATAAAGCTGGTATATAATAATGGTGGTGGCTAGCTACAGACCTATGGTTAGCATAATATAAACATATTAGCACAGTGAAGCTGGAGGATGAATGCCAACTTTTTTCCACCCAATAAAAGTTAGCAATCGCATGGCAGGACGCTGTAAACAGACCAAACAACTGAGATAATCCATCCAAAATACGAGGTTAGTCATTAATATACTGCTGCATGGGCTGCGCTGTAGTTATATCGTAAGGTTTTAAAAAATTGAGCTTTAAAACGTGCTGCCGATTAATAGTGGTAATAAAAACCGAGAGAGGCCGACAGTGATCACTGACTTTTTTTAGGGGCTTGTTCAGATTAAATAGAACAAGATACAAAGCATTAAAACATGTTAAAAACACAACAGCCTTAATAAACGCAGAGTAGTTTGGATCCAGAAGCAGGATACGTCATCACTTAACAACCCGACTGGAAGCCCCCGGTAGCCTAGGCCTATTGCAGCATAACTAAGGGAGGATTCAGG
>VVHJ01021635.1:2051-19914 GCA_015107715.1 Tylochromis polylepis
AACAGTGGGGGGAGGAGGAGGAGGAGGAGGAGGAGGAGGAGGGGGGGGGTAAAAGTTTCATGAAGGTGTCACTATGAAAGCACCAAATTTTCCTCACACCATCTGTGAAAGAGGCATTCCTCTGGGGCAGCTGATGCAGAGCTTGTGTGCACAACGGTGTGTATTCATGTGCCGCATTGTGTGTTTGGGGGATTGTCTGGCCAGAGAATGTGTTTTCCATTATTCACATATCAACAGCGAATTCAACAGGGAAGAGGAGACACACAAATATAAGCAAAACAGAGAGAAAAAAAGAGAGAAATATCCATGTACTCCCGCTCTCGCTCTGTGTAATTCGTGGCCTTCAAGCTCTACAATACATTCCAGCTGTGCTCGCCTAAAACCCCCTTTTTCTATTTCACATGGCTATTCAGCATCGTTCACAGCAGGCTTGTGATCTCACTCGTGTCCATTTTCACTAATCCGCCATTACAAAGAGTTCTATTTTTTAAAAATTTTTTCCCTTGCCATGGGAGCTTTCATACCGAAACGCATTTAGCCTGTGAAAAAGGTAAACGAGGAAGGCCTGTGGATCTATTTGTCATTAATTGGCACGCTGCAACCATAGATTACTGAACATGACAGTGTCTTTTTCAGAGAAATCTATCTGCCGTGACCTCTCTGGCACTATTACAGCAAGGTCAGAGAACGCAGAGGGAAACCAATCAATACCATATTGAGTGCAAGAGTGGACGGAGTCTGATCTGGGGTGACGAAAGGAGGGAAAACAAGAAAGAGGACTTGGGCACAGAAAGGGGAAGAGAGAAAGTGAAGCTGTGAAGGGAAAGGAGAGAGAAAAACTGATTACAAAAAGACAGAATCAAATAAGAGGAATGACCGGGGAGGCAAAGGGATGGAAGAGCACGGAGATACACTCAGCCAGAGATTGTGGGACATGGATGAAGGATTGAAAACGGTGGAAATGGAGGATAGTGAGGACGGCCCTAAAGGTGGCTTGCAATCTCGTGGGTGGCAGCAATATCAGTCTGCAGTGGTGCCACAGGCACAAACACACAAACGGACACCCGTGGATGAATGTGGAGTCCAAGACATGGTCAGCTTGGGGAGAATATTTTCCAGCTACAGACACAAACACATATTTGCCCCAGGGAGGTGTCTGATAACACTGCATACAGCAAACTATACACTGTATACTGCATGGTGGGTGTGTCAGTGTGTAGATGTGTGCGTACATGTATATATTTGTGTAAGTGGCTCATGGTATACTGTACACAAGGTGTGCTGCAATGAATTCTGGGTGATTAGCTATAGCTGTATCCGGTTTACTATCCATTTGCATATACAACATGCTGCATGGCTTCAGAAATATATCTGTATCCATGTACATATATGTACATTAATCAATTTCTACATACTGTACATGACTTTGCACTACTATTACTTCATGCACACGTACATATGATTAGCTTTTACCATTGCAGATTTCATAATTTAGCATGTTTGAAAATACGCAGTGTTTTAACATCTTTTTAATGTAAAGCAGCATCAGTGAGAAAGGCCTGGTATGACTTAGCAGTAATTTATTCAACTCTGATACAGTGTAAGTGATGGCACTGCTGTCAGCGGCATAAATTTGCACTGTATTACATGCACGCCTCGATTCCTGTGAGTCCCTCATGCATTTGGAAAAAGTCATGGAAGAAAAACATAAATTACCTTAAACAGTAACAAGAATGAGGTTTGTGATCAGATCATTGTAAATTTTAAACCTGTAATAAATAAAGCAACCTGGTACAGAATATATTTTTCTGCTGTTTTCTGGTCATTTGTACTTCATCCACAATGTTACATTGTGGTTTTAATTTATGCAAACATTTAAAACACTATAAAACACCACAGTAATAGTTCTAACTTCTCTTCTGAAATCCCAGATGGCTTTGTGTAGGAGCATTTCAGCGCATGCAAATAAAATCAAGAAGGCCACATAATTAACACAAAGGACTTCAAACCCCACACAAGAACCTCATGTAGCTGAGGTTGTCAAGGCAACCACGAGGTTGATGAGTGTTATAAAGCAAACGGAAAGTTTGTTTGGGACAAAATATCATTTTATTATTATATAGATTTTATTATGTGAGACTAATAGAGACTAATAACTAATGTTAGCTATGTCATAGGAACGTTTTGTAATTCGCAAAGGTGCATGCATGCAGTGTTCGGTGTAATCACATCATATTTCCCAGATATATAATGTGTTACTGTGCTAAATTTAATAATTGTATTACAATTACAATCATGACGTTACTTACGTTACAAAGGTTCTTCAGTTATCTGAAAATAGAAAGAAAAAAGCCCACCAAACTTGCTTTTTCTTCCTGCGCACTCGCCCTACAATCAGCAGATTTCAGTTCGTGTGCAGGAAGAGGAAAATAGTGGATATTAATTTTATTTTTATTGCACAAAAGGACAACAGCATGATGGTGAAATGCAAACAGCAAAACAACCGCATAATACAAAACAGAACTTAAGCTCTTTGCAAGCATCCACAGACAGCATGCTAACACAAAGCAAGATGATGCCGACCCCAGCCCAGGAGCCAGATCCTGTAATTAAGTAACGTGCTGCATTATGTTTAAGAGAAGTAAGGAATAATATAGAAGTCTTATTTTTTCCCATTTATTTTTGGCTCACAGTGGCCAGAAAGTGACCTTTGGATCTTTGACTTAAAATGCCCGTCACATACATAGACATGCAAAGCATTAGGATACCACAGTACCCCATTCTTTGTATTACACCTTACTGTCACTAACCACCCAGTTTCTTTGTTGGGTCAAACATTAAAAAAAAAATGGTTGTGGGTTCTTTCATCTGTTGGTTGTGTATCCCACAACATGGAAGCTTTTACTCATTTTGCAGATTTTTGCTAGCAGATGGGCTTCACAAGGAGGCACCTTCAGGCAATACAAACTCACGAGAGAGCAATGAATTATTTTCCTCGGGTAAAAAAATATTCACTATTTCTTTTAGATGTAGAGATTATTTCAACCAAGAAATAAAGGTAATTAAGCCAAAATAATAAAACTAACAATTTCGATTGTCCTTGAGCGATATTAAATAGTATACTTTATCTCTGGGTTAGGTGTTATACGTTATTCTTAGCATTTCTGGTTCTATCTGCCTGTGTGTCATGAGCATGCAGTCATGTCCATTTCTCATTTGTCTCTTTCACCTTGGCCTACACCAGATACAAGGCTGCATGTTCAACATGTGCAGAATAATAAGTTTCACCATTACTCCTGAACAAACACCGCAGTCTGTTTGAATTCTATCTTTAAAAAAAACACACACACACTGAGACATGCACACACACACACACACTCACGGCCCCCCACTTCTTCTCTCCAAGAGTACACTCCATGCTGGCCCAGCGGTGCTCGAGTGTGATTCATGTGAGGTTCGCTTCCTCGCCACTGGAATGCGACTACAGCTGCTCTCTGCAACCACCTGTTTTCCATCTAGGAGGAAATGGAAAGGCAGAGAGATGGAGAGAAGCTGTGTATGATATAAAGTTAGAAGGCTACAGGGAGAAAATTAAAGACAGAGGTTAGCGAGAGTTGGAAACTTTTGAAAGAGATAAAGATGAAACAAGAGAACAAATACTAAAAAAAATGCTCAAAAGACAGAAACACAAACAGAGAGCGGTAGATAAGAGAGGTTTCACATTTCAGGCTGGTGAATAGAGATATAAAGACAACACATATTAGCACAAGTTTGTATGTGTGAGTAGGAGATAACGAGGCGGCATGTGAGTGCTCTGTGTTTACTCTAATTAACTACATCAATACTGTCAGGCAGCTTTGATCAGCTCCCCGAGCCTGCCAAAAGTCTGCGCAAAAAACACACCCGTCAATCATAGTCATCCTCTTTTTATGCTAATCTTATTCCAAAAAAACAAATTAGAAATTAATTCACTTTCTCTGAGTGAAATGGGTGTCGCAAGTCAAGTCGGAGGAATGGATGGATGGATGCACGGATGGGAGCACTTCCTCTGATTTGGATTCCACCTTCATTCCATTCCCCTCCATCCACTTCTGCTCCACCTATGCCTCTTTTCCACTCATGACATCCATTACTTCCCCCCCCTCCTAACACACACACACAAACACACTTGTATGCACACCTATATACACATGCACCGTTGGCCCGATGTTGAATATGTAAATCGACATCTGCTCCAGTACCCAATCTCCAGCCCTCACCATGTGTCTGATATGCTAATGCAGCCAACACAGTTTCTTCACTCCACGTCTTCCCCTCCTTTTTTCCCTTCCCTCTGCTTCCTCTCCTCAGCGCCGACTTACCCGAGCCTGCCAACATGAGCAGATGAGGCAGAGGAGGGAAAGAGAAGAGAGAGAGAGCGAGTGAGTGTGTAGAGAGAGGCTTCAAACAAAACCTGATAATGATGTTGTTATGGATGGATGTTACACACACAAACAGGCATGTGAGCAGCAGTGAGAAGCTGGGCTTATTAGAGAACAATAGCAGGGAATCCAGGAGAGGGTTTGCTGAGTGTGGGAGGAAGGACAAAGCTCCATCCTACGGCACTCTCTGCACTTCTCGCTTTCTGATACCGCCGTTCGTGCAAATGAGCTCATAGGTCATCACCCCGCAGTCACAATCGACGCACCGTTTCTGCAGCTTAGCCACGAAACGTGCTGCAGCCTGCACGCGTAAGCATGCGACCCTCGCAAACACGCCGATCGCATTTGCATCAAGGAGATGGATGGCGTCCCGCTCCAGTGGCATTGTTCTGCATCCAAGTCCTGGAGGGCGCTTTGATTTATAAAGGATGAAATGGGACAAGACCTGTTTCCCAGAGATCCCCAGCTGGTGGAGTTCACAGCTTTTCCCGCTTTGACTGAGTTCTGAGTGAATACATGAATGTTAAAAGGCACTCACTGTGGTTCCGTCTGAGGCCACACGAGCTGCGAGGGGGTCCTGTTGAAAAAGATAGGGCCTGTTTATACAAATGAAAGGGTGTGAAGCTCTCACAAATTGGTGTCATGCCACATACACACACACAGAGATGTAGACGAGAGCCATATGTCTTAACGGTTCTATAAAAAGAATGGGAACAAGTAGTAACACATGCACTAATGTCTCATATTACACAGAACAAGCAAATACATTTATCAAGCAAGATCTCATTTATCAAGCAAGTGCATGACCCAATTGGATCACAAAATGAATCTGTACTAATTTCCCTGGAATATAAAACATTTATCAGTTTGAGCCCGGTCGTACGACTACAATCAATCTCTCATCTGGACAGAAATACTCACAGAGAACCAGAGGACTTGCAGTTGTCTATATGGTCTGTGTCACATGTCAAAATCACAGCAAATCAATGCCAATTTGGTTTGCCCAGTGGCAACTGTGGTCTGCACACCATCATACACGCACCCCTAAACTAAGCGGACAGACCGCAGCACCTACAGCCTAACAGGCTACAGCATCATTTTCATCATTTCGTCATTTCGATGTTCATCCGCATTCCAGCAAAGATACAAAGTCACAGACAGGAAACAGAGGCTTCACAAAGCAGCTGAGCTGAGAAGAGAGATGCACCTGCAGCACAATGTGTTTCTTTGAGGCCAATCTCAAAGTGATGGACCTGCAAAGCGCTATTTGTGTCTGCAGCCGGTTTCAGGACAGAAGGCTAGGCTGTGTGACACATGATCAGAGATTTATTTCATTTTCTTTTTTTTTAAATTAAACTTTCAAGAAAGCGTCGAAGTCTCATGTTGTCAAGGATGAAAAAGTGCAATAAAATAAAATAAATTCATTCATTTTGCTTTTACATGATTTGGTTTTTATTACAAGTAGCTGTCAGATTCAGGCTTGTGAACAGGCTTTTGTCAGGTGGCCATATGGTAGCCTTCTTGTAGAACTGTAATCAGAAGATATCATTTTTTTCTGTGGATTAGATTGAAAGGACTGCATATGTCTGGCCCTTAATGTGATTCTCATTTCCCAGCGTGTCTTCAGTGAAACGGAATTTGACACCCATGGTCTCTATCCACACATGACATGAACACAATCTCAAATGTTTTTTCATGCTACATGATGAAACCTGCCAATTAGATTTGGCAATTTCATAAAATCCACCAGGTCTTACAGCAAACCTGTCACATAAAAAGAAACATTTTTTTTCTCCCTTCAGCTAAATATCTGGAGTAATTCCTTTTGTTTTTCAAATGCAGGACAGGAGCAAACATATCAACATCATTAACGGCAAAATTAGGTGCGGCCACGGCTAAGCTCCACAAACACGTTGCAGTTCCCTTTGAACTGATCTGCTGCTCGGAGGGATGGGAAAAAAATAATGGAAACACCACAAGAAAAAGGACTGACTTTGAAGCAACTACATCACAGAGCCGGCAACAGAGGTGAGGCGCATCCAGCTGAATGACAAGTAGCGGCAGAGTTCAGAGTCGTAGAGTTGGGGGCAAAGAGCTGAACAAAGTTTCATATTGTTTTCAGCGTGAGTGATGCATTCACTGCACGATTGCAAGAGGTTTGGTTAAGGCATGTCAGATGATCGTGTCTACTGTGTTCCAAGCACATGAAACTCAATGGAAGGACAGACTTTTTGGTCGATCATCTTTTCATCATGGAGAAGCTGTTCGAAAACTAAGAACTGATTAAAAGCTTTTCAACACTTCTTCGCATTATGCTAGCTACTGTCACCGAGGAGCTTATGTTTTTGGTAGCGTTTGCGCTTGCACGTGTCATTCTGTTTGTAACTGCGATAGCTCACAAAGTTTTGAATGAATGGGGTCATGTGAGCAACCTAGTCAAATTTGCCTTACATCCACCAAGGTCTTCAAGGACAGCTTAATAGTTAATTTGTTCAGAAATTGACGAAAAGGCCTATGATTCTTATAGGTTTGGTGTTTATTGTCAGTACCCTACAAAGATTTAGAATATGTCACATTTGACCTCTGACCTCTCCTTCAAGGTCAACAGATTGATCTGAAGGTCAAAATGATAATAATACTATACAGAGCTATTTAAAACAGTTTCTTACTGCAGTCCATGATATATGGGCATTCTAAATTTCATATTATTTTAAAAATTGGAAAATAAAATTGAATTCAAAACTTTTGTTACTTGATACTTATTTACTAAACATTTAAACAAATTTTGGGAAATTAATTCTACTCATGTGCTATAGCCACATAAATAAAAAATAATTAAACTCAACATTATGTCAAGTATATTAAAATGGGTTTCAACCATTGGTTTCAACAGGGTAAATAACAAAATCCTGGACTTTGCACTTGTTTCCACTGCACTAAAAACTTCTTAAAATAAGTTTTAAAAGAACAAAGAAAACAAAATAGATATATACAGGATACAATCCCGTTCCCTTAAAAATAAGTGCTGCCTAGAGAGCAAGCTGCCTTGGCAGAGGTGTGCACTCTCTCAGTGCTTCTTGTTGAAAATAAAGCAATTAAGTAAAACAATTCCAGAATACAGCAAATCCTAACGAAGCCCCAAGATGGAACTGGCATACAACATTTGGTCTAGTTACCTACAGGATTGTTTACCCTGACTTTAGACTCTATGTTTGTTTGTTTTTCTAACCTTGCAAAGTGCTTTTGTTGAGCGACTTCTGTATATAATTAACCAAGCAGTCCATCTGTAAATGAGATTTTACTGGAAAGTAATGACTATTGGTTTACTACTTCAAGTAACTGATCCCAGTGCTGTCCATGAAAACTCATTTAATTACACCTTTGAAATGCCTCCTTACTCTCATTATATTGCATCTTCTCAGAGTTGCACATGAAATTCTGAAACTGCTCAAATGTGTGTCAAAACACAGCGCAGATGGTCACGAGAAGCAGATATCCTCCTACATATCCCAACACTTTCCTACTTCCTGTGTAGACAGGAAGCTGAGAGACAAAATATCCAAGCAAAATTGTTGTACTTGTTGCTGGAAAACCTATGGTGAACACTGAGAACTCTTTTTACAATATTTTTCTAGCCTTGTCTGAGGATATGAATGAGTGATGGATAAGTACTAACTGGCACCTGTGTAATTTTTTTTTTTTTTTAAATGCTGGATTTGAAGGTTTGATGTAAGGAAGTCAGTGAAGATTGTACACAATCACAAAGGTATCACATGGCAAACCAACCCACTTTGGTTGAAAAGCAAAGCAAAGCAACTGCTCAGTTCCTCAGGTTCTTTTGTCCTCAGCATCACCAACATCTCTCAGGCAGCACGAGACACATTTACACTGGATGACATAAAAGACTTCATGTTATATTGTGAGAACAGATTGTCTGAACAGATACTGATTCAAGAACTTTTCTCCAAATGATAATTTAATTCTAATTTATTTTTATCCATTCATTTTCGAACACCTATCCAATTTAGGGTCACAGTGGGGTTGGAGTCTATTACAGCTGTCCTGGAGCAAGAGGCAGGATACATCCTGGACAGGTCACCAGTCTGTCAGAGGGCTAACACAGAGAGGCAGACAACCATTCTGTTACTGTACAAATGTGCAAAGCCAAAGACTACAGTCATCAAAACTTCCTATGTGACATTACTCATCAAACTAAATGCAAGCATGTTACAAATCTGCCAAAATATACATGGTTTTGCTTTGGTGGTTTGTTATGGAAGCTTGTTTCTGCTTCTGGAAAGGAAGAAAAAAGATGCCATCCATAACTTGAAATTTTGAGTTATTTTTATTTTTTCTCAGTGGCAGAAACAAGCTTTTATAGTTTGGGGTGGGTAGCTCTAGCTCGAGTAGTTCTAATTGAAAATGGAATAATTGTGTTTTTGATTGAAATGTCCATTCCTAGTTTTGGCTGAACCAGCATGATGATTATTGCATTTAATGAGCCTGTTTTGCATGTAATGAATGCTCCAAAAATCCTGTACTAGCCACACTGCTGTTCTTTTGTTTGGTTAAACTATGATCCAATCCTTAAGAAAAGTCAGGCTGGATAAAACATTTTAAAAAATGGTTATTCCATCTTTTTACTGAAACATATTGATCTGTATTGTTTTGCCTTTTCTCTTATTGATTACAGAGTGGCATTTGATACAGTCTGAAATTATACATCCTGGCACACACTCCTGGAACCAGATATTAAAGGCCAATTCCTGGACTCAGTAATGAATATGAACAAACATCATGTGACTTCGTTCATATCTGCTTTGTGTAAGTTTTACTGGGATTGTGTTGAATATGTTGAAAAGCGATCAGGCTGATAATATGATTATGATGTCTACATAAAAAAGCAAGGTCATTTGCAAAGCAATACAGTGTAGCTATTAAAAATCAAAATGAAGAAAGGTTTGTTTTTTTCACTTAAAGGTGCAGACCTAGAGTCCTTTAACTTCCTCAGTGACATAAAACTTTAGGGTTAATTTAGGCCTGCCTTCCATTTGCTGCATGAACAAGCCTGATGTGTTTCCCATTCATGTGGCTATTATGGCTCAATAGGCCATGCTACCTCTTCCACTTTTGTTGTACCTTTGCTTGGGGAAATAAGTATAAAACAGTGGGCCAATAAAATAACAAGCTCTCTGAGCCATGCCAATAAAAAAAGAGCACACATTTTGGCATGAATCATTTGATGTATGTTCAAGCTTGACTCAAAGTCAGCATAGAAATTAGCCACCTGAAAAAAAAACCTGTCCACTATCTGCATTACAGACCTCCATTCAGCTACAGTCAACAGCTGACCTAATCATCCTAAATATTCATCCACTTTTTGTTTGTGACCTTTTAATACAGGATGCACATCTCTGAGCAGTACAAAGAGAAATGGTTCCAGTGAAAGATATGCAACAACTCTTCAGAAGAGAAACACAAAAGAAGTTTGAGTAAGGTCAGAAAATCAAAACTTTGTGTAAAAGAATTTTGTATTGTTTTTCTTACTTCCTAATGAAAAATAATGTTTAAACCCACTTAGGTCCACCACTACTGATGTAGATCCTCATTTTTTCCTCTCTTTTTCTTGACCTTTGTTAAATTCAGGTGACAAATAGGACCCAACAGGTACCGATGACAGAGTGGAACATTGTTTAGCTCTCATATTATCTCAGAGAAAATGTTCATGAGCCAGTTTGGAGCTGTTCATGGATTCAAACGGTAGATAGAAATCAAACTAAATCAAACTGGATTTAGCCACACAAATTAGCTCTTACATGTGTTGTTTGCCAGTTGTTACCAAAGTGTCCCATAGATGTACTGGCTAAAGAGCTGATGAGCAACCTAACTATGTGCTTAGCAGCTACAAGAATAAAAATGAGTGACATGAGCATACAGACTATACTGAGTAAAAGCAGAACATCATCATCTAAGTTGCTACTAACTGTAGCAATACATTACTGATGTGACTATGACCAGTAATCAGCTTGTAACATTATGATGGGCCTTTTACTGAACCATGACGCTGTAGTTGTCCTTGTTTTCTGAATACATGTTGCAACATTTGTTACTGTAATCAATTTAAATGTCCTTAAAGACTTTACTTAGATACCTCTTACCCCCACTTATTAATTAATTCAATTCAATTCAGTTCTATTTATATAGCACCAAATCACAACAGTCCCCTCAAGGTGCTTTAATATCGTATGGTAAAGACCCTACAGTAATACAAAGAAAACCCCAACAATCAGACAACACTCTATGAGCAAGCACTTGGCGACAGTTGGAAGGAAAAACTCCCTTTAAACAGGAAGAAACTTCAGGCAAAACCAGCCTCAGGGAGGGGTGGCCATCTGCCGTGACCAGTTAAGGCTGAGGGTACACTTAGCAATAAACTAGTCTGAAAGTAAGTGGTGAGTATGCAGAAATTTAAGAGCATGTAAAGATTATCGCTAATTTTAACCACTGCTTGATAGCAACCCCAGATATTTGAATCAGAGTACAATCGCCTGTCATTGTGTCATTGTTTCATTTTTTAATTTCTCATAAAGGGTCACGATGCCATTTTAATTCCCAATTCCCAGCTTGTCAGAAATGTTTTTGATTGTTTAAGCAGATCATTTTTTCACAGTTTGCCATCAAGTTACTTTTAGCAGAATCCATGAAGGTGATGTTTAATACAGACAAATTAGATATATTTTTCTACACTGATACATAAGTGTATCGAGGTAGACAAGTCTTGATAACCCCATGGGACATACCTCTTTTTATCCACTGAAATGTGTAATATGGCTGATGTTATGACCATCTGAGCAGTCAAACTAAGTAGCCCCAGATGTCATTGACTGTCACCGGATCAGGTAAGGTCAGATATAGTTTACTATACTGAACACATGTTCCAGTCATCATCCAATCATATGTGTATATACATCTAAATATAATAGTGTGAGTAATAAAAAAGCAACGGTGTCATTTTAATTCTCAGCAGTGAACCCTCTGTGCTAACGCCACCGGCTACACAGTAAACTTAACTCCCTTCACTTCCCCAGCCTCCTCCTGCATTAGCATTTAGATTTAAGTGAAATCAGAATGTTTTTCCTGTATGTGTTCTTGCTCAGTCAGGTGTTGTGTACCTAGGGCTCTGCTGGGGGGTGGGGGGTTGTGAGCTTTGAGACTGTTTGTGCCACCTTATCTCACAGAGATTTGTTTCTGGGGCATTGGTGCAGAACCAAGCCACCAAATTCAAATCTTTGTTTTCGTTGCAGTAAAACCGCGATGCGAGAGTCCTGACTGAAGGGCAGTAATCTGATTGGCATGTAAGGCGACCCTGTCACATATAGAAAACTATATGAAAATATGCTATCAGTGATATGAGCGTGTGCGCACTGAACACACATATTGTAGGCTTAGGTCACATGGAAACTGGTCTCTTTCTCAGACAGCCAGAGTCAGATTGAACTGGAAACACTGCTGATTCTTTTAGTACCTTATTTAGCAAAACAGAGTTGAAGACTTACTAGCTTGTAACAACCACTCTAGTCTTTCCACTTGATGTGTAAGCACAGACTGGTAGACATGAAACATGAACTGAGCACTTATCTTTCCACTGATGCCTTAACATTTTACATTTGGGGAACCATCATGGTTTTTTTGTTTGTTTTTTTATTCTTTTCTTTTTTTAAGCCCAAAATGAAGACACAGCTAACACTAGCAAACTTGATTTGCGAGCTACATCCATCAATTGTTCAAATGCTTAGTAACAGACTAATAAATAAGTACAATTTAACTCACCAAAATATTAGCAAAGAGTTTTTGGACAGTCTGATCCACACTAAAGGGAATATTATTTTTCAGACAATTTCATTAAAATGCTTTGAATAGGAAGAGGAGAAACCTAGCTAAAGCTGCTAGTGCTAGCACATTTGTGACCAATTTTAAGTCTTGACAAAATCCACATGGGTTAGTTATTTTTTGAAAAAAATCAGTTTGTGTTTCTTGTACTAAGCTTTAAATATGTCAATAATAAAGCTAACCTTGGGTCTTTATGGAATTCTGTGTAGTGCTGATTTAACAATAGTTGCACTAAATGAGATTTTCTTAACTAGGCAGCCATTTCTTCGAAGAAGGTATATGTTTATAAATCTGATTATTGTACTGCTGGTTTACTTTTTACAGCCAATTACGTAAAAGAAAGACAGGGAACAGCCAAACCTTGATACAAGCATGCTGCTGGGACGCTGACAATGTGACAGTATATTTCACTCATAAGGCTCAGTAGCATGAAGATTGACAGTGATGAAGTCTAATCAATCATGTGCAAGCTTCACACAGTTGAAGGGTGCTCTATGGGGAATGATAAGGAAGGCCTTATAGTTCTAAGATCAGCTGCATGTTTATCACAGGGCCAGGATAACTTAAATACCTGCCCATGCCTAACATAAAATTCCTAGTAAATTAGTCAATGTGACAAATAATTTTAAAACCAAAACTTTTTGAATGTAACTTTGTAAGTATATCCACATGAAGGTGTCGGGCATCAAAGATTGCCATTTTTCTAGATGCAGCTGGCATCACAGCAATATCCACAAGATGTCTTTTGTCACTGGTACTATCTTTTGGTATATGGGTAGATGCTGAGGGACAGACTGCCATCTAAAGAGCAACAAAGAAAAAAAAATAAATCCCTCAAATCACCAGTGCTAATGAAAGGGAGTAATAGTAAACAGAAAAATGGAAAGACTATAGCTAAAAAAAAGTCATAAGAATCCTAGCTCGTGGTAGGGGTGGCAGGTTTGGACAAACAATATAAGTCCTTTGTTTTACAGGGTTAAATACATTAAAAATACATGTGTATCAGTTTAGGCCTTCTTCAGGGTTTAGATACACATACCATCAGAGCAATTATAGCTTCACTCGTCACAGGTGTGCAACACTAAGTGTATGTGCCATTGTCTTTCTAGCCTCTGGGGGCAATGATGTCACCCAAGAAGTACAAAGCCCTCTCACAGGCAGTTTTAAACACTTTTCAAACCAAGGAAAGCGTACATACAGGAAATTACTAAAATAAAATACACATACATAGATACATCTAAGCCACAGCAACATCAGTTATACAGCATTTTCATAAAGACCATAGTCAAAAAAACAATGAATGTTCGAAGTCTTTAACAAAGCCATTTTTTTCTACTTCTTGCCTAATTAGATAATAATTGAAGCCATTGGTTATTGTTGGCTGATGGATGGTTGAGGAAAAATGTTATTTTCAATAGTTTAAGAGTTTAGTTTGAGTCTCAGCTGAGCCTTGATAAGTTTAATCACTGCAATGAAATACAATTGTTGCTGCTCATTTTTCTGTGCCTTTGTCCAAACAGTTGAAAAAGAAAGCAATCAAATCTGAAGTGCAGACTGCCATGGTTGATAAAGGTGTTTTGTCGCTTGTTAGCCCTGACCCAGTTACTCTTTCTAAGGAAAAGTCTGCTTCTGAGCTCCAACAGTTGAATTGAGATGCACTGCTTACAGCTTAGGAAGAATGAACTTACACAGGAAGCTTCGCTTAACTCTAATCCTTGAGCAAGAAACCATAACTTCAGTGGACATCCAAATTGGCTTCCCTCCTCTACCTTTGAGATCACAGAACCACACTGATTTCTCCCAGCCAATCAGTATTTGTATTGATTTGCAATATGAAATCAATGTAAGTTAAGATATGCATGCAGGATCTTCTCACAGATCTGGACCAGGTCGTCACTGAGCTCCTGAACAGTCTAAGGTGCAAGCTGCAACCTTCTGTCAGTGGCGCATATTGATGCACCATCATGGAGTCCAGCTATCGCCTCATACTACCAGTAGTGAGAATGACCTTGGACAAATACAAATCTAGTAAGAAAAACAGTCAGAAAAGATGAGGAGGGAAAAATGTCAGTGGCCTCCACCTTAAAAAAACATTCCTGTTTTGGAGATTTTCTCATTGTTGCTCCTGTAGTGCACCTGTTGTTAATTTCATTTTAACCACACCAAAGCAGTTAAACTGATTAACCCCCTCTGCTACTTAACTGACCACATCACTATCCCAGAAATGTAACTGACTTGATGATGTACTCTAATTAAAAAGATTAAAATACTAATTAAATGTACTAATTAAAATGTAAAAAAAAAAGATTTTTTTTGATCAGTGATAAATAGAAGACTAAAGAACACTGATGTGATTCCTTTTTACTGTTACTTTAATTGCTGGATGGTTACATTTAGGCAGACGTTCTTTGCTACAGGTTTAGGAAATGAATGTGCATTAAATTACACATGCACCTTACCAGTTTTGCACACTGGAAAACTACAGTTAAAGCTGCACATTCTGTATAAATTTGACATGAATAGGTCCTTTACAAGCATCCATATATGATCATTTTGGAGTGACACTATAGCCATGACCCACAGGTGTGAGACACCAGCAGCTTTGACAAAACGGCAGCATTTTACGCTCTTTCTTACAGGTAGTTCTTGCCCGAGGCTCACAATGGCAGCAGCTTTTTCCAGGATTCAAAGGATTGCTCACAATAATCTTTTAGTGAGTGAGGGCATTTCACAGAACTTCATCATCCACTGAAAACATTTCTCCTTCACATTTTTTTTCCCTGTGTTTCAACATTCATACACAGAATTCTTCAACAGGGATGACCCACTCCACACACTCCCCAATCACCCAGTGTAAACACAGATGAAGCTTTATAGTGTAAACATCATTGAACCTTTATAAGAAATAGATTTTTAGCTTCTTCATCCTTCAGTCCATGGGAGGATTTCCACTTTGAAGAGAGTTACTTTGTGCTTTTATATTTTTTAAAAAAGGAAGAAGAAAGCACAGCATGACGTAAGATGGTCATTCTAAAGGCTGATCCTACTGATTCTTAGATACATGGCAGTCACCATATATATCCTGTAGGGAACTGTATTATTGTTTTCTGTTGTAATCAGTAAGA
Organism: Tylochromis polylepis; assembly: GCA_015107715.1. Lineage (NCBI taxonomy): Eukaryota > Metazoa > Chordata > Actinopteri > Cichliformes > Cichlidae > Tylochromis > Tylochromis polylepis. The sequence continues at coordinate 17,488 of VVHJ01021635.1, forward strand.
GATCTGTGTCATCTTGATGAAGATGAGCAAAAAAGGAGATTTATGCACACAGCCATGAGAATGCATTATTATGCCCATCATGTTGCATTCGGTGACTCAGATTTTTCCGGTGTCCGAGGTGCAGTTTTCCCTTAGTGTCAGTGTGGGTGTGACAAATGAGGGTCATTTGGACTTTAATTGAAGGTCAGCTGTATTTGAGCCTTTAGTTATAAAAACCACTTTGAGAGTTTTGTGTCATATTTTAAAAAAAAAAAAGTTTGTACCTTTGTCTGGCCTTGACCGAGTTTTAAACACTGACACCTGGATCCTGGTTCTAAAAGAAATGCGTGAACCTGAAGGTAACCACCGAGAGAAGCTGCCACTGTGATTAGAAGCATTTACTACCCAGCCTTCTCTTGTGGTTGGGTGTGTAGGTCGCTCGTGTTAATCAGAGGATCAATCATGCTAATGAAGCCTTGTGCTCCTTCTTAGCAACCCAGTGTGTGCAGATGCGTTTCCGCACACTGTGTACTGCGTGTGAATTTCTACATTTTATAATAGCACCTCCTTGGGTGCTTGGCTGCACTGTAGGTGGACAGCTCATTGTCAGCTCTTCAGCCCCAACATATCTCGCACGCGCACACACACACACACACACACACACACACACACACACACACACACACACACTGCATGCAGCCACACATAGTTTGCCCCATCATTAGAGTCTGGAGAACAGACACAGACATAAGAGGGGGGTGGAGATGGAGATGGATAGACAGAAAAAGGAAGAGGGGAAAAAAGAAGATGGATTCAGGAGGGAGGACATTCGGGTGCATCATTAGCACGGGAGATGGAGAGATCCAGGAATAGGGAAATATAATGGAGATAAGACAGTTCATTTGAGATTTTAAATGTACAAAAATATGCAAAAATGCGGTAATGAGATGAGGCTTTTAACTGTGCGCAGCCTGTCATGCCTGCACAAAGCAGTAGGCTCCCAAATCTGGCCTAATTATCATTTGCTTGAAATTGTCATACAAAGGGCAACATATATTTGGCCCAAACTTATTAATCAGAAGTTTTTATTGTGATTAAAAATAAATGTCGTAATATTTTGTGAACGTGCTACAGATCTTTTCTGCTCGCATTTCAGGCCAATTTTTTTCTCAGAACAGATACAGAGATGAAACCGCATCCGAACACGAGTTAATTATAATAAGCAGAGACAATTCACTAGACATGCTCTCCAGATTATTCAGAAAGTCCCACATAGATGTTTTATTTACAACTGGGTTTCAGAAAAAGTTGGGACGTTCTGTAAAACGGAAAAAAAATGGAGGAATCAACAAACGCTATAGTTAATTAAAACAAAAACAGCCTGTCAAAAATTATTACATGTATTCTTGTTGGTTTTTTGTTTGTTTCAGTCAATATGGGTTTTTTTCCCAGTGCCAAGAACCCATTTGCCTACTGGAGGTTTCTTCCTGTTAAAAAGGAGTTTTTCCTTCTCACTGTCGTCAAGCATTTGCTCACAGGGGGTTGTTTGATTGGGGGTTGGTCTCTGCCTTACAATATAAAGGGCCTTGAGATGACTGTTGCTGTGACTTGATGCTATGTAAATAAAACTTAATTTTAATTAAAACCCAGCATCTGTGATGCCGTGTGTGCACTCTTGCGCATAGCACAGGTAACTTGTGAATCCATGAAGGTCCCATTAATCCTGAAAGCATTTACACATTGGAGTAAAGTATACTGTTTTTTAATTGTTCCATTCTTAAAGAAAAAAAGGCCCCTTACTTAGTATCTTAGAAGGACCTATAAGTGTTTTATAACCTTAATAAGACCTTAATAAGCATTACCCATTTTTCCCTTCACTGACCAAATGTTTAAAGAGACTTAAAAAAAAAAGAAGTGCAACACACTAGTAAACTTTATCTTTTTTATTTTGGAATGTGCTGCCTGTATTGATCTAAATTACTACGCTCACCTCTGGTCCTGAGCTCTGAGTAGTGAGCACATAAGATAAGATAAGATAAAATAAGATAAGATAAGATAAACCTTTATTAGTCCCACATGTGGGAATTTTTTTGGTCAAGGCCAAAAGTACAAGTTAAGAGCATTAAGAAAAATTAAGAGAAAACAATAGAATAGAATAAATAAAATAGAATAACATACTATACAAAATGGAATAAAATACTATATACAATAGAATAAAATACTATACAAAAATAATAAAATAGAATAATTTGTTATATTAGGAAACTTACACTTGATAATATTGCACATCAGGGAGACAGGGCAAAAGTGACCATTGTGTATTGTGTGTGTGTGTGTGTGTGTGTGTGTGTGTGTGTGTGTGTGTGTGTGTGTGTGTGTGTGTGTGTGTGTGTGTGTGTGTGTGTGTGTGGTCATCTGCAGAGACCATGTTGTAGAGACTGACAGCAG
>VVHJ01021638.1:2085-12477 GCA_015107715.1 Tylochromis polylepis
GCTTGAATGCCTTTGCGTGTGTTTTACAGTAAATCCTTGTCTGCTTGTACAACATGCAACACCTCCACCACTGTGACCCGTTTGAACAATAAATCCCCCCCAGTGTGTTCATGCACATTGGTCGTGACACCTCTAAAGGGGACAACAGAGCAGAAAACCACAGGGTAAATATAAAAAAAAGAAGAAGAAAAAGCACAAAAAGGGCATCAGACAGAGACAAACAGGAACAGAGACAGGCGGGAGAGAAAACGGGGCACTTGCCAGCAACAAACCACCACTGATTTAACAACACGAGTGCATTTGCTGTACTGGCTTTGGTACAATTGTGTCCCATTGTGAGCAAACCTCTATGCTGTTTGCAGTACAAAGGTTATGAAAGCCTGTGAGGTACCTCTATTAGCATGTTGAGAGGATCCTATTTTCATATATGATGTCAATAAAATAAAAAAGTGTGTGTGTGTGTGTGTGTGTGTGTGGGGGGGGTCTCAGCATATTCCAGGTGAAACTGCTTTTAAGACTTTAATCAGCCATTATTAGACATACATATACCCCGTACGACCTCAGAAGGGAAGGAGTAGTAGTTGTTGTAGTAGTGGAGAGGATGCTTGGAGCAAAAGCAAAGTGAAGTTGAACACAGTGGAGAGAGACAGCCGGAGGAAACCTATTTATTGGCTGGCATGGGAGGGCAATGTTTTCTGTGTTTGTGTGTGTGTGTGGCCAGAAAAAGCCCAACACTGAGAAGTTCCTTTTCTCTGCGAGGACACATTCGTAAACTCTTGTTTGCACTGTAATTTCCCTCGTAGATCATTTCACGGCGGTTGCAACTGAGTGCGATTGTGTGTTTGACCTCAGGCTCCGACTAAACACAAAATACAACTGGGGTGTTTTGTACAACACATTCTTCAGTTTGGCGCCACATTAACCCAAACTGTACTGACGCTGTACAGCTATATGCTTGCCAAATCACTTTACTCCTTTGATTTTCCTCTTATCCCTTGTTTTATTCCAACATTCGCCCTTCTTTTCTTTTAAGTCTTCCCTCATCATGCCTTCCTTTGTTGTTTTGGTCCTGGGATGTTCAAAATGTGATGTATCTAAAACACCATTAGTCCCTTTAACGTATTGATGTAATAGAATTATTACATGCATCCAGGCAAGTCGGTATAAAGTGCAAATCTTAAGCCCAGTTTTTAAGTCAAATGAAACAATCGGAGTCCAACTTGAATCCCAAGTCAAAAACAAGTAGGCAAAAACGATTGTAATGAAGTATATGACAAAAGGTTTATAGTCTCAACCTTCAGCTTATAGACTAATTTAATGTTCACTAGGTAAATTATGGTCCCATTTAGAGTAAAACAGATGACAGATGTGATAAATCTCTACACAATGGGCATCTATTGCCATTGGCTGCTTAGTCAGCCACTTCAAGTTAAAAAAAACAAAGAAGACATGGCTGGAACTCCTCAACCAGGAGGTGTCCATGTCAGACGCATGAACCATCTCAACTGACTCCTTTCGATGTGGAGGCGTAGCGGCTCCACTATAAGTCCCTCTGGATTGACTGAACCCCTCACCCTATCTCTAAGAGAGAGGCATGAACAAGACCTTGCAATACTCGAACTCAAAAGAAGCATTTAAAGTGATCCCCCATGACAGAGAAAAAAATAAATAAATCTAGGGACCAGTTTACCCTGCCTGGAATAGGGTTTACTGGGGTCATGCCCTGGAACCAGGCCTTGCTCGAGGAAGAGCGTCTAGTGTCCCAGCCCAGGAGAGCCTGAAGAGACAAGACTTCAAAAACCAGAGGTCGATGTCACAGTGGCTACATCCATCTTATCCACAGCCTTTTTTTTCATTTATAAAGTAAGGTCACCAGTTTGGTTGAAACAAGCCAAAACCAACTCTTGAGTTCAAACCTTATTAAATAATTCCAGGAAACAGCACATAGTTTTCATTGTACTTCACTAAGGTCTCCTGCAAAGCATTAGTCAAAAAATGCCAGAGAACTCCATTGCCCAACTTTTTATTTCATAACACAAGCAGATCGGGTTTGATTTGGTATTGCTCAATAATTAGTAATGTTTGTGCATATAACTCTTTGGATTTTCACATTATTCATCTACTTACTGCCTCTTTTGCTTTTTATAGCCTTTCCTCCCTCGTTTCTGTCTCTTTCTGCTTGTCTGATTCATTCAGTGCACCGTCAGTATTAAGGAGGAAATCACTTGCACATTACAGCCCTGCATTTCCAAGCACTTTACTCAATAAAATTGTGGCAATTCACACTCTGAACCCAGTTTACGGGGTGTTGGGAGGGCGCTGGATCTCAGACAGCTGACAGGTTTCCACTGAGAACAGCAGGTGATCTCCAATCTTTGGACCTGCCTCCTGGACAGAAAGTGCCTCACCAAGAGTTGCTGCTAATGCCCGCTACAGTGTAATTATGTCTGTAATGTTGTAAAGGAGGAGGGCTTGAGCTGGAGGGGGACGGGGGGAGAAAGCGGGTGATAGCATTAACAGATATTAGGGTGGGTGGGGTGTTCATTTTCATTAGGTTTTATGGGTCGGAAAAACAATGTCATGCATACCAATTAGTGCTGGAACAGATGGCTCAATATGGTTCTATGTTCAGTCCCATGCAAGGAGCAGGAGTCTGACAGTAACAACCCCGGCAACACCGTCAGGCCGGTCAACAGGAGGAAGGAGTTCAGGTTGCCAGCTGTTTTGAAAAAAAACTTTCCTTTCCTTTGGTTTCATTTCTTTTCCTTTCCTTATTTCTGCCCTACATTCCAGGTCAGGACCTCCAGGGCAAAATTAAACCTTGATCAGTCTGTTCATCAGCCTCTCTGAGGAGGGAGCCATATGCTGACATATGCTGACGGAAAGGGAGAGGGATTGTCTAATTATGCTTGTGTGTGTGTGTGTGTGTGTGTTAGTGTGCACATGCAGAAAGCTCAATGTCTCTGTCAAGTCAACACAAAGACCTGAGCAACATTGCTTCGCAAGGCCCAAAAGTGAGTGACTATCTGGCTGACATTTTGCTCTGATATTCGATATCTTTAAATCTGTTTTTCTTTCTATTGTTTTTCAGTCTTTTTTTCTCATGTGGTTCACATGGAAACAGTCTTTTTTTCTTTACACATCAGTTTTGAAAAGCCTATGAAAAACCAGTAAGGCTGTCAGCAGACACTAACAGAATAATAATAATACCATTTCCAAACAATAACGATACTAATCGGGGTAATAAAACACTTTCAACACACATTTGTGAAGAAATCAAACAAAATGCCCTACTGAATTAATTTAGCATCGTTCTCTTACAGAACCAGTGCTGTATTGATCAAGGCAACAATAGTAATAAAAACTCAAACAAAACCCATCATATCTGACGGATGACTCAGTGACAACTCAATATCCAGCCTGTAAAGTGGAGCTATGCACTATTTTTGTCAACTAAAGGGCAGAAAAAAAATCTAAGCAAATTGACAATACCAACCAAATGATGCAGTTTTTAAAGTTTTTAATCATATTATTTCCTGCGTTTAGAGAGAGTAGTCACTCTCCTTTCAGCTCTGTTTTGATCTCCACCATCCTGTCGAATGGGTTTATAAGGGTGGTGAAACGGAACCATTTTGTAAATGTCCTAAAAAATTTAAATAATTAGTTGGAATTCAGAAAACTTCAAAAACATTGCAGCATTAAATGCGAAATTCTTTGCAATTTCTGTGCATGCAGCCAGAAAGATATTAACTGATGAAGGTTTGAGGAAAGGAAAGGTATACACCCATTAGTTATCTGAACTGCTTAAGGATTAGACTGGTATTTATAAAGCATTATCTTATTATCTATTACACTCATCTGTGCTCCAGGGACGTTGAGTTTTAGGCAACCCCCTGAGGCACAGCTGCACCTTTGGTGCGGTTGCAGTGTGGTTTGCAGAACAGTTCAGTTGAATCGTTCAGTTTGACCATTCTAGCCTTTGCCAAGGCTAACACAAGAAAGATTCATATCCATTGAAAATCTAGAATTATCCTAACATGCATGTCTTGACTGTGCAGACAAGTTGCCATCTTCCCTGAAAAATGCAAGTGATCGTGACTACCTGCTAGTGACAAAAGCAGTCACAAGAAAGTTTCTGATGCCGCACCTGCTTTGTGACTGATTTCACCTGGAAATAGGACACTTCAGCAGCCACCTGCTAACTGGTTGAGACCAGAGGTCGCCAGTAAGTTGTATAGGAGAACAGTGGGATAGAGACTTCCACATTGAACATAAAATGATGCGTTTGTACTCACCAATCATATTAATGGGAATCTCCATCAGTATCCGCACACAACTCTCCACTCTAGCTGAAGAAAATGAAAGCAGCACCACCTTATGATCTTATTCAGCAGCTGGGCTTTACAAATAGATTTTTACTGAGTTAAATAGTACCCAGACCTCTAATTTAGCAAAATAAAGCAACAAAAATCAGATGATGAACTTCCTCAAAAACCAACTGGTCATAGACATGTAACTATTATGACCTGAAATCAAAAACGTCTTGCTGCGAGGTGGCAACACTCAACACTGTGCCGCCGTGCTGCCCCTAACAAAGAGTTGCTCACCTGAAACAAAATAAATATTTTGCCTGCTTACTTTATCTGTATCTAGACAAAGAGATTGCTTTTATCTTTATTAAAGCTCATTGCAAATGCTTTCTGCAGGAGAAAATTTCCCTAAGAAAACAGTCCACAGCGGTGTCTGTGCATTACAAAGGGCAGTGCTTCTGGAGAGATGCGTTACATTTTTTTTTTTAATTGCAAGTAGTCACTGCTTTGAGGCCGACAAATGAAATTCCTTTTACCTCCTGTGTTGTTGTGGCAGCTGAAGTCTAAGAGACAAATATCTCTGAACCTGACAAAACCACCTGCACGGCTAAGTAGAACTAGAAGTAAGTGAGAAAATATGTTTTCCTTTTTCTCTTTTTTTTTGGTAAATTGGGTGAATCTGCCCTTTAATACCCACCCACTGGACCCAAACTGGCACATCAAAGGCCCCTTTGTATGCTTCCTCATTTCCTATCTATAGTGGTCCTGTCTCCTCTCACTGGCTTTAGAGCTCAGCTTTACATCTGTAGAAGCAGGGTGGGTACAGGTGTGCCTCCCCACTTCAGAGACTTTATACTAGCAAACACTTTCACTGCGGTGTTAGCCACGGCTCAGTGCGTCTGAATGGGGAAGCGCTAACAGGCTAGCGCTGCAGCCCCGGAGCCCATTGATCTGTGCTGCTCACTAATAACAGACAGCAGAGACTCCCCGGCTCTCTGGGGCCATTAGGATGCATGAGTAGGAACCATGCTAAATGGGACAATACACAGAGGTGTGTACAAGGGTAAATACACTCCAGTTCTTATGGAGAGGCAGATATGCCACGGGTAAGCCCAACTAACACATAATTTCTTTGGCTAACCTTGGAATTGCATTACCCTGGGTATTTGTCTTAGCATGTGTATGTGTGTATTTTGATATAGGGATTAACACAGTGTTACAGCATGACTGGGGCTGCTTATTTAGGGTCGTGCAGTTACATTTCCAAGCCATTATCTATACCTGCGGGGACAAGCAGGAATTTCAGTGTGACAGAAAACTCACACGGAGATGTATGCGCATACACACGAACAGACAAAGCACTAACAGAGGTGTATGCCAGTGCATGGGCAGGCCTACATTCAATCTCCTATCTCCCGAACAGTAAAAGGAGAGAAATCGAGAGGCCTGTCTGCTCGCCATCCCTCTAAATGTTTAATGAACCATCTCTCTCTGTCTCCCTCCCTCTCCAGTTCTTCTGCCTCACTCATTCTGCTGCTCAGCCCTAACCCGTCATCTACTTTTTCTGACTTCATCCTTGTTTGTCTGTCTCTCTCTCTCTTCCTTCAGGCTAACAGACGCCAATGAGTTGCATTGGTTCGCGATGAGGTTTGAATGCTGACGAGGAATGAGAAGAGGGGCGGAGGACAAGGAGGAAGGCTAATCTACATCCTATTTCATAACTAAACCTCCCTCTGGCTTGGATCCAGACTCTCCAAATCTATCATTTGGTCTCACGTAAGTTTTCACTTGACGTTTGAAATTGTGCAGGTTTGCAGGGCCCAGCAGGGTTCTCTTCTGATGGGATAGTGTGAGAGATGACAGCACCTTGCAGCCTGAGTGGATGCCGGGTTGCGCGTTTCCATGTGAACCACATGAGGAAAAACGTGCATCTGCACTGTTCCAGCTTCTAAGTGCTTGTAATGTAACTGGCAAAATTTTTTTGGCACGAGGGAAAGATGTGAAAATGCTGCAGAGCTATTTGTGTACTCCACAGTCACAGCTGTTATTGTTTAGACAACAAAGATTCGGCTGTGCAGGGGGGAAAACGCTGTTGTGTTTTATTAGGCCTAATCTACTCAACCCATCTTTATCTCCTAATGCGGAGGGGGTCTTTATCTTTTGACCTGCTCCAAATAAGCTTCTTCTACCTGTTAAATAATCTAGCAACACTGTTAATCCTGTCCAAACACTGCAATACTGCACACCGTTTACAGGTTAAATGTGTAACCTCTGTCTTTTCCAACTATCTCACATAAACTTGTCAAATTAAAAATTTATTCAGGTAGACGATTTGCTAGTTGTACGTCACATGACTGAAGGCTTGAAACTTGTGTTTTTTGCTAAAATCTGAGGACAATTAAAAAAAGAAATAAATAAATAAAGACAACAGCACAGTGGTTAGCACCGCTAGAAGGGTCCTGGGTTCAAATCCACTGCCTGGTTCTCTCCAGCTTCCTTCCACAGTCCAAACACATGCGCGTTAAGTTAACTGGTGACTAAACTGGCTGTAGGTAAGAAGGTCAGTGTGAATGATAGCAGAGTGTACCCCGCCTTTCGTCCTATGACAGCTGAGATAGGCACCAGCTCTCACTCACCATCCTCCACTCTTCTAAAAAGATGGATAGTTAAATGGATGGACTAGTTGCAGCATGTGAAGACTCATTACAAAGGTCTGAGGGCTAGTTTTGGAGATCAGGGGACTAGTTGGAGAGGCCTGCGATCAACTGGCAACCTGTTCGGGGTCTACCTATGACAGCTTAGGTAGGCTCCAGTCAAACTGTGACCCTGGAGTGGATAATTGGCAGAAAATGGATGGATGGATAAAGATAGCATTGGAAACCATTTTAATAATCAGTTTTATGAGGCCAATTGATGTGGCTAGCTTTTTTTACTGATGGAGACTCATTTCTGGACTTGAGGCTGAAAGAATTTGTGACTTGACGTGAATTTTATCAGACGAGATTTTGCATTTCAAAACTGATTTGGGGTTTGAGACTTAAAATTTGACTTTGTCTATGTTTTTCATAACTGAATAGTGAAAAACTAAACTTGTTTACTTGAGAATGGCTTGGATACTCTGGCATACACAGGATATAAAAGACAGATGTAGCCACCATGATGCCACCAAAGTCCTTTTTTGAAGGCTTCGGTTGATTATTTTCTTGGCTTGTCAGTCAAAGCATACCCTGCTTTATCATCTGTTTTACTCTACATGTAATCATAATGAACAAAATGAATTACATGCTCTATTGAACAGACTTGAAAGAAGCAAATGGATTGAAAACTCACTGGGAAAGCCATAAATTTAGTGAGACGTAGAATCAGGTTCTCATAGACTTCTATACACTCAGACTGGAGTCAGTAGAGTTGCCCCCTGCTGGCCATTCAAGAGAATGTACTCAAGATGAGTCCAGACCTGATCTGACCCACTTTTGACAAGAAGTGACACTCGACGTGATTTCAATTGTTTGGACTTGCTCTAAAAGCCTGGATTTTTGAAAACCCAACAAACAAGTCCTCGCAGAAGATACTGAGAGCCACTTTGTATAACCAACAATTGCTCATTACAAGCGAAAACACAACTGCTACTTTCTTTCTGAATGAAATACTACAGGGAACAAAATAAAAGTGTTATTTTCTCAGATTTTGTTTTGCTTGGCTCCTCTGAAGAACATTTAAAATGTGTAAAAATCCTCTCGTTCGGCTGTGGGAACACACACACACACATAATACACGAGACCAGCAACGCCGCACGGCTGTGCTCGCAAGTGTGTATTTCTGCGCTTGCGTGCGTGCAAATGTGTACAGCTGTGGGTGTAAGCAAGCGAGCCTACTTCTACTCCCAGCCCCAGGACTTCAAATTATCCCGAGGCTCCTCCAAAACACACTTCAGAATTTTTGTCTGCTTTCCAAACTCATTACTTTAGTAGGGCAAATCAAACAGGGCGCATTAAATGGAACTCAAACGTGAAGAGAGTGAAGTGCAGAGGGAAGGAGAAGAGTGAGTGTGAGTGTGTGCGTGTCACAGAGAAAGCAAGTGCGCCTGTGTGTTAATTAGCAGGATCCTGCTCTAATTAATGGCCTATGAATAGCCATGCTGGGTAAGTAGTCAAGGTTAGACACCTGTGCAGCCATATTGATGCTGGAGCAAACTTCTTCTCATGCAGGGTCTATCAAATTATCCACATTTAATGTAAATACAATATTGGCAGCCTCAGCTGCTGCTGAGCCAAATGATGAAACGAGCGTGTGTGTGTGTGTTATAAGAGATACTGTGTGTATCCAACATGGATGATGTCAGAGCAATTAGAGAACACATGAATCATCACTGGGGAGGTAATGACCTCGGAGCACCACAGAGGAGAGTCAATTACTCCATCATAAGGGAACCTGGCACTATTACACATTATTTATTACTCATTTAAGAAGTGATATGATGACTTTGCCGTGCTCCGTGGTAACATTAATTTGTTATAATCCTTGAATTACTTTTTTTTGTTGCACCCTTTCAAACGTGCAAATTGAATTCTCGCGCACAAACGGGGACACTCCGAGAGACTTTTAATCGACTGTGAAACGGCTCGCAAATTTAATAACTGATGTTCGCAGATTAAAATCACTAAAGATTCGTGTTTCCGTTGTTAAAAACCCTGATCAGGCTAGCGGCCGACAGCTAGCGGCCAACAGCCACTGTCCAGCAAATATCTGAAGCATAGCGATGGCTTGAGTCGCCCTGAAACACAAACCAGAAGCAGCTGATTTCAGTCTTAAACATGCTAACGTGAACCACATGTCTGTTTCTCCCGTGTGAAGCCTTTTCACTTATCTGAGCTAAAGCTACAGGTATATCTGTGACCTGTGGTATTGAAACTCCTGGAAATTTTAATTTGATTGTGATCTTTTGTGACTGACTTACAGTCAGCACACTTTTACTTGTTTGTCAGTCTTGAAAACACTCATCTGGGAAGTAGAATTACAGTATGAGTCACACACTGAGTCCTGACAGTAGGTCTGGTGACATAATAACATGGAACAGGAGCGTGGTCGTATTTGATGCTACTTAACATGAATGCACACATCTTTAAAGGTTCTTTATGTGACATTCATACTAGCGCACCAGCATCTGAGACCATTTACAACCAGACATGTTGAGTACTCAAGAGATTAAAAAAAAAATCATACCAAAGAGTAGATCTTCGCTGTAGGTGAGTTGAAAAATACCAGATATCAGCTCAGATGTTTGATGCTGCTGTCACATGGGACGTAACGCTTGTTGGGAAGCTTTTATTGCATTTACAGTAACCTAGCAAGTTGTCTAGCAACGCTGTCTTCACATCAACCGTCTGTCCGCGTGGTTCTCTTTCACTGTGACACGCATGGTGAGGTGTAATGTTGATAAAATGCTTTATTCTTTCTTTTAATTAACTGTTTCTTTCAGGGGTTACTGTCTGAATGCTCCAGCCTGCATTTTGATTTCATGAATGCATGGAAAACCAGCGGGGCTAAAACGAAAGGTTCTCACAAGCATTTACAGTGGCTTGCAAAAGTATTTGGCCCCCTTGAACTTTTCCACATTTTGTCACATTACAGCCACAAACATGAATCAATTTTATTGGAATTCCACATGAAAGACCAATACAAAGCGGTGTACACGTGAGAAGTGGAATGAAAATCATACATGATTCCAAATATTAAAAAAAAAATAACTACAAAGTGGGGTGTGCATAATTATTCAGCCCCCTTTGGTCTGGGTGCAGTCAGTTGCCCATAGACATTGCCTGATGAGTGCTAATGACTAAATAGAGTGCACCTGTGTGTAATCTAATGTCAGTACAAATACAGCTGCTCTGTGACGGCCTCAGAGGTTGTCTAAGAGAATATTGGGAGCAACAACACCATGAAGTCACACAAGACAGGTCAGGGATAAAGTTATTGAGAAATTTAAAGCAGGCTTAGGCTACAAAAAGATTTCCCAAGCCTTGAACATCCCACGGAGCACTGTTCAAGCCATCATTCAGAAATGGAAGGAGTATGGCACAAC
>VVHJ01021641.1:1859-13143 GCA_015107715.1 Tylochromis polylepis
GTTCCCTTTTTTTTTTTTTTTAATTTTCCAATTCTGTTTGTCTGTTGAGCGCTCCTCCCAGGTTTCTCCTTTGCCACGCTCAATGACTTATGGGGTTCAACAGGCTACCATATGGACAGTAAATGCGGTTTCTGTCACTGCAAAACTCCTTTACACTTTACTAGCGCTTTGCTTTCTTAATCATGAGCGCCATTATCATTATCGTTGATGTAGCATTTTGTTTTGGTCGTTAGACTCAGGACTTTGCATGATTAAAAATAAAATATATGGCGCAGTGCAATCTGCGGCGTCTGGTGTGCCTGCCGAACCAGCAGTTCTGCCTGCGCTGTTATTGCTCTCATCAAACCCTACAAATGTATATTTCAGACATTATGCCTCCACTGCAAGATCGCAGTCACATGGCAGTTCTATCATCCTGTTGGTAAAGCTGCATATGAATATTTTATATTCAACAGTATTTGCGGCACCTTAGAAGGCCTCAGAGAAAGTTGGGCGTGCAGCTGTACTCTCGGCAGGGTGCTTTAATACTGCACTGCAGTCATATGTCACCAGTATACACCATCCACTTTATTTAGGTATTTTCAGCACATGCATCAAACCTTTTTTTTTCTTTTTGGGTCCCTGTTTCTCTCCCTACCCCCCTCCCAACAATTCATCTGAGGTGAGCTGCACAGAAAGGCTTTGAGCTTCATAGAGCCATGCAATGAGTACATTAAAATATCAAACTCAAACAGAGCGGCCGTAGTGACAGGATTATGGCACAAAATGGCCACTTGAAGGAAACGAACACTGAAAATAGGACAGAGAAGAAAACCACCCATTCTCTTGGCAGCAAGTGCCGTGCCGCATGCAGAAGCAGGTTGTAATAAACATTGCTGCCTCTCCAGCAGTGCTTCGCTGTCTTCAATCCACTGTCATCGCCATTTCCACACATTTAAAAATAAATCTGTAAAACATGGCAACATTTTTTACACCGTGTTAGTTAATGGGTTGTGATTGGATGCCGGTACAGCGTGTGGCGAAATCATTTTCCCTCTAAACAGTGGCATGTCTTTACATGCCATCACAGTTACTAACAATTGGAAAAAGTTAAGCTGAACTCATAAGGTAGCGCTAATGAGGTGTCACTGCCACCTGAGCCCCTGTGGAAACAACTTTGTACATCATAGTGAAACAGATGCCTTAGCGTTCGCTCATCAACTAGCATTATGGCTCAAGTTCAGAAAGCGTGAAAAACAAAGGCAGAAGAGAGCCAACTGATCGCCCAAGTTCGTAGCGCCTGCAAACTCTTGGCTTTTCTTCAGCTTGCAGCATACGCTCTGCATTTATCAGTGGGGACCATTCTCCTCAGAAAGACAAGAGGATATGCAAACGACCCTTGACTGAAGGCATTTGATATGCTAAAGGATCCAGATGAATGGTGTTAAGTTGGCCAGGTGCTTTCCAGCATATGAATAAAAGAGATTTGAGGAAACAACAATATTCAGTAATCGAGAGGAAAGGTGAAGGGAGCCAGGATGCACGGGGAATTGTATATGACCAAAATGAAACAAAGAAAAATCCACAAAATCCATCAGCACCTCATCTCTTAGGTATACATGCTGGATTCAGTAGCTGCTCCACCTGCATACAAATGTAAAAGCACATTTCCCCCAGACTGGTAATCATAGCCAAGATGTTCACTCCACCCTTACCACAAGCCCCTAAGAATGCTGTTTGGATAGTAATATTTATGCTGTAACCATGTAGGTGAATTAATGAGATGTGGATTTAAGAATGCTTGGTTTTTGGTTTTTGCACTGTACATAACCTAATACAACCCTTTTTGGGGATGTATTAGGTTATGTTAAAAATCCGCTGAAGCTTAGCTGTCATGTTTTCCCTTTTGTGTCCTATAACTAGGTCCCCCTTTTTTATGTTAAATGTGTCTATACACACCCCAACCTCAACCCCCCCACCCCCAGGTCCCTGTCAACAGAAAGTTATCATCAAACACTTGCTTCCTTTGTCTGATTTAAGCAGAGGTCGGATCGACAGGCCCATTGATCCGGGGCTCGTATCAATAGCACAAAAACAAAACGCTCAGCACTCTTCGGATGAAAGCTGCATTTCCGTTTTGTGTGTGTGTGCTTGAAAATGAAGGAGACGCATTTTTCATGCAAGCACCGGTGTGTTAAAACATGTATCAGTTGTTCATCGACGTCTTAGGAGGAAATGCATTTTGGTGTCTGTGCTGAAGCAAGAAATTTTGAGATGAGTCTCTTTCCCCACAGTGCCCACACTGTCCTGTACACTCTACCAGAAACTACCAGAACAAAATACAATGAATACAGTTCATTGTAATAATGCCTTGCACACACTTATTTATCAAATTTACATGGTTGAAAATAACATATGAACATGTAAATATGCAATTAATATAAAAATTCAAAACTGCAGCAAGCAAGATCTTAGACAGGCGTGTCAAACATATGGCCCGGGGACCAGAATCAGCCAGGCTTTGGAAAATGTGAAGAAGGGCATAAATTTTGGACATTTTTGTAGGTTTTACAACTTGTCCTACTAATAAAGACCTCTTCCATGGCCAGTGATACTACACCAAAGTAATTAATTAATAGATAAACAATAAAATAGCATAATGTTTCCTCTTTGTTCACTATCTACAACACAAATTTCTATTTTGTGAGTCCACAGTATAAAAAAAATCAAAACGAAGCAGCTTTGTTTCATCATTACAGGACAGTCTGGCCAGTGAGTTACTTCGTCTGTAATTTTACACATGTATTACTTACAGTTTAGTTCCAAAGAGTCGTGCTGACAGATCTCTTCTATTTACCGCAGCGGCATTTCTTTATCATGTAGAAAAATTGAGACGTACTGTTTAAATTGTACTCCTTTTATCTCATACGAAGATATCTGAGGGATTCATTGCACGATTAAACTTCTTTACATCGACAGAAAGGGCAGTTTCATTGATCTGGCCTACTTAAGATCAAAGTGAAGAGTATACGGCCATATACGATGTAAAATGAGTTTGACATCCCTGTCTTAGACCCTCGTCTATCTCTCTGTGATAGGAAATTAGTGTAATGTGGTAAACATAATTTCTATGGTATATAAAACCATTATCTTTGCTTTAAATCTTGTCTTGCCATGCTGTTCTAAATATTCACCAGTGCATATTTTGTATCTAGAAAGCAAATGCTCTGTAGTGATCTGTGAGTGGCAACGGGCCCTAGGTGATTCTACCTACAAAGGAGGTCTGAACAGTCATCTGTCGACCTGCCTGGAGCTTGAAGCTGGGGTCCACTTCACTGATCTGATGCTCAACTGGGTGGTGACGGATCACAGGATGCGTTTTCTCCTTTGGACCTGGTTTGTGGTTAAGATAGTAAAGTTTGTCCAGCCCTGGCAGTAGCACTGCAACCATCAGGGGTCCCCCCCCCCCCACATGTGCTTTAGCCTCGTTAATTCCACCACCCACTGGGCTAGTGTGTAGAATTACAGCCAGGAAAGCCAGAATTTTAAATGTCACACCTTTATTTATGCACTCTATATAGGTGAACAGGTTATCTTGTTAAAAAAATGAAAACATTGTCGAGAGAAGCAGTCACATTACGTGGTGGTACAATTTTAAAACAACGCTTATTTAATATTGATACATGGGTTTTGTAACCTTAGCTTTGAAGCTCACCGACAAGACCAAAGTCAGCTTTATTAATGTCCCGGCTGCTGCGCCAAAGTGCCAAAGACACCTGCTGTCTTGTGCTTCATGCAACCAGAGAACTGCAATGCGTCGTATCTGCCGATGTCTGCTTCTTTTTTCACCTGTAGCAGAAAAGTTTTCTTCGAAATTATGTGAGGTGAGCCAAAAGGGAAAAAAAAAAATCATGTCTAGCATTAAGCCCTGGGCTATTGTTTGACATTTCCCCATTAAAAAAAATAAATAAATAAAATTCAGTAACAACAGCAAAAACTGTCCAAAACGAGCAACCTTGACCTCTATGGAAAACAGAAGACATTTTGAAATTCTGAAATTCAGTGGGGTGAGATCTAAAAAAGGACTTCATGAAATACAGAAACACAACAAAACACAACTTCCACCTAGTCAAAACTGTAAATCGGAGAGGAGAGCTGAGCGCGACAGCCCTGGAACCACGAGTCAGTAACACTGTTCTGAAAATTAAGAGCAATTCTGCCAAATATGATGCAGGAAGACTGAAGCACAAATGCTGCGCCCGTCATAGTATCATGTGGCTTCTTATCATGTGGCAACCTGTGACAAACAGCACGGTCTGTGTTCCTTTAGAACAGACACATTCTGGTTTCAGCAGAGATTCAGCTCAAGGGCCCATCAGATACGTACCACTGAAATGGTGTTATTGAATTGCTGAAATGTCTGAATTCATCAGCTGATTTAAAGGAGACTAGTCTTTGTTAGCTTTGTGGAACTCAAGGTGACTGCTGGAATTATGACCAAAGTCCCTGGTAGGAAATAAGGCTTACATGCATAAAAATCAGGTATAAGCTTCCTTAATCACGTTTGAACATGAACATATTTGCATCAGCAGTGCGCACACACACACACACACACACACACACACAGAGAGAGAGAGAAGAGTCCACGCACATACTTGCCTCCCTCAAGGGCATGAACAATAGCACACAAGTGAGAAGGGTGTGAGGAGCTGTGTGGCATATTGCTGGGACTAATTTACCAGCGGCAAGGGGAAGTGCTGAGTGGACACAGCTCGCCGGCTGATTCGGGGCCAGGGCTGGGGCCCCTTGGCGACAGACAGATACCGCCAAGGAGCTGAGGCAGCAGAAAAGTCTACCACACACACACAAACACACGCACACGCACACACACACACAAAACAACAGTAAAACCCACATTCAATCATACCCTCCTTTGCTTTCACCCTCTTGTCTTTCACTTTCTTATCAAGGAAAGGTGATTGCATGTCAAGGATATGCCACCCTCGGGTGCCAGCTGCAGCTCCTGTCAGCGTGTGTACCTTTGTTTTTTTGTTGTACTTTTTTATTTTTTTTTTTGGCATCTGTCGCCTTGTTCCGTGGGCATGTCCATGCTGTGTCCCCCCTCAATGACAAGGGCATCCCATAGCGCCAGATGGACCTCCCACCTAGCCAACCTACACTCACTTCATAAAAGTTGATCTTGTCACAGGTTTGAAAAGCAAATGGCATTTCCCCCAACGACACAAACACATTCCGATCACGCTGTGAATATTCATGATCCCTGCTTCACCGGGTAAGGTAAATATTTGAGCTGGTAAATCCTCCATCACAAATGTGGATTTAAATACTGTATTGTTCTTTTTATTTATTTATTTTATAGAAATTTGCAAGAGTTAAAACTTCTTGTATGATTTATGTATTTTAAGAGCTCTTCTTCTTACGCCTTTGATTGTAAATCAGCACCATGGATAGCGACATTAGCAAGTATGCTAGCCCTCCTGGAAAATTACTGTAATCTCTTCTGTTCGTAGTATTAGTAGTATTTTATTTATGTGGCCCCACTCTCCATATGAATATTATGAATTGTATTTGCATTCATAAAGGAATCAAAATTCCAGTTGTTCTGTCTAACTGTTATCACAATAAAATGTAAAAGATCCTCCTTGGGCTCTCGTGCTCTGGGGGGGCCTCTGGATGTCTGGGGCCTGGATCTCCTCCATGCCTGCTTCATACCCTGGGGGGCATCGCTATGGCTCCCCACATCCTCTAGCAGATAATTACATGGAGAAACCTTCCGAATACAAGCGCGCTCATGCACACAGGTGTGCACATGGGTGTACACACAGGTGCTCACAGACATAAACTGTATCTTCCCTGGTTGTTACCTCAAAGCATATCGTGTGCTGTTGGTCTTGCGTGCTGCTCAATAACATTGAATATTTAGTATTTACTGTTACTTACACTTATCTAGGTTGTTGCTGTGTCTCCCTATTGTATTGTTCTTGTTTTGCTTGTTTTCTCTTTTTTTTCTTTCAACAGGTGATCCAGTGGACTTCTTTTTTTTATCTTCTCTCACTATCTCGCTTCTCCTCTTCCCCCCTCTCCTTTTTTTTCTCCCTTTCCTATCCCCCAGTTATGTCTGTCCAGTTTACAATAACCTAAAATAAAATAAATTTAAAAAAAAAGAGAGATCAATCAGGTGGAACAACCTGGCATAGCCATAATGATCTACCTGAAATAATAAATCCGTTGGGCATCTTTCTTAGCCTTCAGACAACAATTCTGATTGCTGAAGTATCGAACGGGACAGGCCAAAAAAAAAAAAAAAATAAGAACGGAGAGAAGATGGTGAGGAATTTTGCCCATTTTCCTGATACAAGACTGAAGACCATCACGTATCAGGATTCGGACAGTGGATTCATTTTGGCATAATTTATAAGCCTTATTTTATTTAAGCTTTTTTATGTTGATTTTGACATGTTGGCACTCTGCTGACAATGTGGCTATGGATACACAGACAACCTGATCACCTGAATGCTTAGATACCGAAGAAAACTTAAAAAGCTAATGATTCTTGGGAGAGCCTTATAAAAGGCTTTCTGCAAGTTCTTAGGGGATTTATGCAAGTTTATTTGCTATTAAAGGAAAATAAAGACATAAGGAAGAAGAAAATGCTTCCATGGCACTGCCTCCATATGGTTTCTGCATCTCTTCTTTTCCTTTGCGGAGATGTTATATTTCACCTTTTGTTCCATTTGCTCCTTATGGGTGAATGTGAAGTGTTGGGTCACATTCACCCGCCTCCCCTGACGTGTGCATTAGTCTGTGTGTTTCTGTGTTTGTGACCGTGAGACAGCTGAGCTACTGCAAGAGAAGGACGCCTCCCTCACATGACTTATTGGCTTACTGCTTAACACCGTTTATTCCAACAAGAAGTGATTGAGTTTATAAACAAATATAAGTAAATATGCAGCATGAACAGAACTTTAGGCCTCTGTCACGCAGGTCTAGAAACCAGTCAGTGATGCCTTGGCAACCTCTGGTCGCTGGGGAAAAATGTATGTTCCCCAAAAATTTGGCGACCGCAAAGTGGAGCTGCATCAAAAACCTCTCTGTGATCCTTTTTTTTTTTTCACCCTGTAGTTTGAGTGGGAGAAGCTGACGTATCTTAAAAAGCTTCCCAGTAATGAAAACTGAAAAAGTGAAACATAAACCAAAAATGGTGACCATTCGCCTTCAAAGTAATTTGAAAAAGGCACTTTTCACAGTTTCACCAATTGTCCAGTAGTTGGCGAGTGTTTGCAGACAAGTCAGCATCCTCCGTGCAAAATACAAGCCGTGGCAATCTGCTAGCAACCAAAGCAACCACAAGGAGATTTTTGGTGCAGCACTGGAAACCTCAGCGAACAATTCCACTTAGCAGCCTCTAGCAGGTTGCTGTGGGTCCTGCCGAGGTCTGTGGCTCCTTGTGGCTTTAGCAAGCGACAGCCAGGAACCTCAAGCAAGTACTTCCCAGCTGGTCAGGGAATATATATTTTTCCCTAGCGACTGGTCTGTAGGCCTGTGTGACAGGGGCCTTAACAACTAAATAAAGAGAGTACTCCCCCCTCCCAATGCTACTTTATAAGAAGCAACCCTGTCTTTCTCCACTCTTACACTGCACATGTCAGTGTCTGCTCCTTTTAATTCCAAATGAACTCAAACTGCTGTGTATCGGTAACAAAATGCAACCACAAAGCACTTGTGTAACAATAATGTGTTTCCTGTACACTGCACGGGAATCATATTACAAACATTCATCCTGTGACGCATGAGAAATGGCTATTTGTTTCATATTTAAAAATTGTTTTTCCTTCGACAACTTGAACGATTTTACCACGTGCATTTACATTACAGTTATAGCTTAAAATGGATAAATATGGAACAAATATGTCTCCATAAGACAGCCACCCAATCTTTCCTTTATGACTCACTGCCACCTCTCTAGAAATGTACAGTAGTATAAAAAGATCACTTGAAAAGACAGGAATGGTACCAAAGCAGAAATGGGGGACCCCTGCTATCTTCTCACAAAGGCCTTTTTAAAAAAACTATTCTATTTGAGGCAGCTGTGGTGATTCCTCATTTTGCAGTTTGTTACTCATTAAACAAAAGACGAGGGTCAGCTGGAGCTTTGCTCAAGGCAAACAGTGAGAATTACAGTCTCAGCTGATGACCACATGTGAGCTGGCTGCGACTGCATATACAAATGATGATACTAAGCCTATTTGGGATTTGAGATTAATTTGCCCAAGTGCAGCAATGACTCAGGCAACTGAGAAGATATCTGTTCTTAAATTTTGTCAGCTAAGGCTAGGGTGTAAGAGTGATGTAACCCTACCCATGGCATCATGTCAGCTTGGCTGTTGATTTCCTGTCTTTATCTTTCCAGTCTGGCATCATACTCCATGCTGAGCCTGCTGCAGCAGCAGATCCTTGACCAGCGAGACCTTGAATAGCAATCAATTGTTTGAACAGCGATGACACATGTTGCTTTTAAGCATTTTAAGTCATATACCCATTTATTGTCGAAAATTCCCTCCTGCTGTGTGCTGCTGCTCACTGAATTCGAGAAAGGCAGATCCCTGCTGTCACTGTGATGATAAACTACAGTAAGAAAAGCTTAAAAGAAAACGCACTGGGAGATTAGGCCTAAACGCAGCATTAATTAGTTATGAAAGAGATAGTTTCAGGTCAGAATGTTCTGTTCGGTCTGCCAGCAGGAGTCTGGGGGATTTTTGCCTCAGAGAAATGTCCCCTATAGTTTCTAGCAACATGAGGAATATGGAAAATGGATGCTAGGGGCCCGCTATAAGCACTGCACAGGTACAGTGACAACTTCCTGCTCTCTCACTCCTACCTTGAACCCTTAGCTTTAACAAGCTTATGCTTTGTAGGGTAAGATACATGTGGACTTCATTCGACCACCCAGCAAAGGTTCTTCATTTCCTTGTCCAGCAAAGGTCCTGCTGTTGGTTACAACATTAAAAAGTCAAATCAATGACTGGACATTAACATTAAGGTTTTTACAAAGGCCCTATATGATGGCACCTTCTACACCTTCTCTTGGCTCATTGACCTCAGTGAAGTGAAACTACCTTAAAATTGTTGAGTAGATACCTGGCACATTTATTTTAGCACAGAAGGGATTCATGTTGAGTTCAGTTCAATTCAGTTTTATTTATATTGCACCAAATCACAACAACAGCTGCCTCAAGGTGCTTATGTATACACATGTATACAGAAATGCATCATCTGTATTTGTATTTATGGCAGATACATATCTGAATCAAAGCAGTACCAATGAAAATTGTGTTTTTCAATTTGTGTATATATATATATATATATATGGTTGGATGAGGGAACTGTCAAGAAGACAAAACATCTTTACCAATACAGAGTCCACATTTTCTGTGTTGTTTTTGCAAGTTTCTCTCATGTTTTTGCTTATTGTGTTACCATTTTGTGCTCATGCAATTTTAAATGAATTTTGATTTGGGCAGAAGTGTTACTAATAAAAAAAGTTGTTGTTTTTTTAATTGTTGTTGTTTCTAGCCACAACTCTTCATGGAGGATGATGATGGGGGGGATCATCTACTGTAAAAATCTAACTAAAGAAAGTATGAATTATTCATGCTTCTTTTCCTTTGGTAAATTGAAACAAATTTACTCTTCATGGTTTTGTTTGTTTGTGGCACACAGAGCTTTTGTTGCTCCCTTCTTGTAAATCCTCTGTCACGCTCCCTGATTAGAAGACATTCTCCTACTGCATTTATTGTCTTTGTGATTCTGCTGAAAAATAGTAAAAGAAAAAAAAAGAAAAAAGAAAAGCTGGTAAGAGTACTGTGAATACAGCTAAGTCGCCATGTGGGAAATTTCTCACTGTCCTTGGGAAATGTAGCTTCCTAAAAATCACAGAGAAATTCCACAATGCAGACCATCATTTTGAGAAATTATCCATGGTGGATAATGTGGAAAAATCCACATCATTATCAGGTACGTAGACTCTGATCAAACAGCGCAAAGCAGCAGCTCCACTTGTTAGTCACAAACTGTCACCCATCCATAGATCTTCCTTTGGGAATCTGCAACCCTGAGGGCAAGATGCTCAGCAACACTTGGCACAGCACGTTTTTGCCCTCGCACATAACACACACAATGTGTGCGGTTCATGTGAGTCACCGCTGTCCAAACTCAAGATCAGGAGAATTACTTGCTTACATCTAAAATTAATTGGTTCCAATTTACGCGATGACCTACCGGCAAAGTGGACTTGTCAGCTAGTTTCAGCTGTGGCCTTCCCCATGGGACTCTTTCCGGTGAAAGCACGGGAGGCATCCTGCCCAAGCCCCTGAAACACAGCATCTTAACCTTTTCCTCTGAGGAACAGGCTGCTGCTGAATGCACAAAAGTGGCTTGACATTAAGGAAACTGAAACTGCTGGTATTGGAAGGGGCTAGGTGACACAGTATAAAGACCTTAGCCGAGGAGCACGTCAGCAGAAGTGTATAGCTCAGACCTTAGAGGTCGGGATAATTCCACTGCTCCAACACTGTCTTTTTCACACCAGATAAAAAGGTTAGATACCCACTGTGAGAGAGCAGCTGGCTGCGAGTACTACAGAACTGCATTACTGCTATATATGGCTGCTGTTGTTAGTGTAAAGGATCCAAGTGACATATACGGGAGTAAGTGAAACTTAACCCTCTGCATTATAAAATTGGGATCATTATCCAGAGCTGCGCAGCAGGTTTTGTGATTTCACTGAGGATTTTGGTGACACTGTTTGTCAGAGCTTTTAAGCTTTTGATTTTACTGGTGCAAGTGTTTTTTTGTCAGTTTGCAACTGAATGGGGTAAATTTAGCAATCACATGCCATCTATGACTACGTTTACACTACTCCGGATAAATTTGAAAACGGCGTTTTCGTCTAAAAACGCTCTGCGTCCACACTATCGTTTTCAGTCGTTTCTGAAGAGTTGTTCATCCACACTGAAAACGCTTACGTTCCTGTACCGCGCATGCGTGAAACGTAAGCTGAGTCGACCTGCGTCATTTCCGTCTGCCGTTTATTTACTTATTTACTTTACATTCCTCTTCTTTGAAGAAAAGCTATCTGGAGCATGTACGCACTGATATTAATCTTTAATAGGGCCGTCAAAATTGAGAGCAAACAAAACAACTGCTGTACAATGCCGTCCGCCATCTAGTTGAATTGGTCACATGACTGCATCACATGACTAAAATGCGTCATCGTTTCCAAAGC
>VVHJ01021645.1:2136-15968 GCA_015107715.1 Tylochromis polylepis
AAAAAAAATCTATTCCATTGGAAAATGGCAAACCTCTTGTGTCCCTTCCATTGGGCTCCCCTGTTCCCAAAGCACTTAAATGCTATAAGAAAGACCCTTTTGTGGCGGGCCTGGCTGCAGTGAAATTGCCTATGGTTCCCACATAATAGCCTGCCCTCTGGTCTGGAAGGATTCAACAGCTGAGCTCCAAACACCGACATCTAACTCCCCTCACCTAAGAGGTATTAGGTTAAATGTGTGTTGGGGCATTTGTTGGCAATGCTTTAGAGGGTAAATATAGTAGTTGGTCTGTAACACTTGGGGAAAATCCCCTCAGCTGTGCAATTTGGAAAATAATTCACACTGTTGAGTTTCCCCCGAGGACAAAACTGAACTCAGAACATCAATCTGAAGTCTTTTCCTTATCTGTTATTATGTATTTCAGGACACTTTTCTGGAAAGTTGTTCTTCCTGTTTTCCAGCCACCATATTGATTCTAAATTCATCCAAAATCACAGCCAAAGGATCAGATTAAGTCATAGCAAGTGCGCGTTCAGTTTTGACTCTCTCTGCGAAAAATTGATCTCCGCTCGGGGGAATATCATTGACTGAGAAGCCTACTGGCCAGTGGTTTATTAGTGTAAGTCCTAGTGATCCCAGAGAAGCTGCTGTGTGTGTGTCGTGTATTATTTCAAGCTTATGCCAAGTTTTTGTGGCAGGATACTGCTTGTTTTACCACTGTTCATAAAGTCGATGCTAGTGTCGATTAGATCTTATTTGATCGTGTTTGTGTTGAAATCTCGAGGAACTTTTAGCCACAGCTGTTGCTTTTAATGGCTAAAGGAGATGAAGGCATATTAGTTTATTAAAGATACATTTTTTATGTACCTTGTAGCTTATCAAAATGTTGGAGAATTTTTGCAAAAATATTTCATCAGTGCTTTTTATCCCCATCGGTCGGGCTACAGAACAATTACAGTGGAATGGATGTTTTCTCAGGTATAGAAAAAATGAGATGGCTTATGGAGAGTACTGGAAGTAAACTGATTGGATAGTATTGGATAGCATTATCGCGGTAATTTATTGTAATATTATTGTACTTATGTTTTACTGGAAAATCTGGTGTAACAGAGACTAAAGTTTAAGACATGATGAAGTGTACATAATTAAAGAAACAGCACCAACAGCACATCAGTAACTCCAATTAGTGGAGAAAGGGCCTAGCAGCCACTGATTGGCCCCAGCTGCGTCAGCACACCTATCAATCGAATGTGGACACACCCCTACAGTCAGTATCCAGTTACAAGAGCATTTCTCTCACTTTAGAGTTGTTATGAATTGTTATGAAGGGTGAATCTATCCATAGAGGTTAGAACCGTTTTTTGAACCAGGCTGCAAACATGTTTTTCAGTGTCCATCAGAGGAACCCTCACCTTTCAGCTTTGGAGTTTGCTGCTTGGTCAGTTTGGAAGCAAAAACATCATGTAAGAGAGATTGTGAATAAATAATTTGAATTGAATTTGAATTGCTGACAGTGGATCCCAAAGAAACTGCATGTAATCATCTTGGAATTCATGAAACTGTAGGTGGTCTCTGTCTCCACTGTTTGACTCAATGATGGATTAAGAGCATTGTCAATCCAATGCTGGCAGAAAAAAGGTGTCCTTTACCGTCACAATCGTCTATCATTCTTCCATCTGCACACAAAAAAACAAATAAACAAACAAACAAAAAACTATTGCTTCCTTTTGAGACAGACTCTGTGTTTGCTGACCTGTTATCATCTCCTAATCTGGTCCACTTATCCTGTGTTAGTGTTTCTGTGCAATCTTGTTGTGTCAGAGTACTGACCTGATCATTAACTTAGCTGAGTGCTGCTATCTCTGGACAGTAACCGTTAAAAGGCCCCAACATCACTGAGTAAAAGGGAAGAGAGGCTGCCATTAGTCAATTATCTGCAGCCTGTAGAGTGTGTGTGCCATCAGTATGAAGAGGGCAGAGAAAGCTAAATGTACTGCTGACAGCTGAAACATGTTTAATCACTGTCAGCGATGCTATTGAGTTTTATTTTGTTAGCTCCAAAGTGATTACTTTCTTGCTCCTTGTATCGACTGATAATGCAATGATTTAGTATTAATTTTTTATTAGTTGTTCTTTTACTCATGAGTCTGTTTCTGCTGTGACATTCAGATTATAGGGTCAGAATTTGGCATTAACAACTTGAAACCATGGATCTATCATGTGGAGGCCACACCATTATACCATCACCTTATTTTTTTTGGCACACTTTGGCCCCTGCAGTCAAAACTAAGCATTGTTTAAACACCACACCTGGCTACCTGATTATTGGTGCTGACCATGTCCATCCCTTTATGACCGCTGTCATAAAGCACTTATATATAATATATAGTCATTTGAGCCAATATTGACAGAACAATAAACACAACATTAGTGCAATGTTAACTTTTATAAGAAAAAGTCTGACATAACATAATTATTCAAAGACTCTGTGACCAAATGTGATCACTGTAAGGACTCTGGATTGAGCTAGATGACAGAACAGACACGCTGCGTGTAGCTAAAGTAAAAATGTTGTAAAATACAGGTTTTTCAACTTTTGAATATGAATAGAAACAATATGATAAAGCAGGCACAGTCAGAATGGAAACACGAAGAACAGCAGAGCATCCAGTCAAACACTGGGTTGAATTTTCTTTGATGCACACAGAGCTTAAGAGTTTGCACTCTGGTTGTTAACATTACGCAACCTTGCTACTGAGACCCAAATGAGGTTGCAGACGTATGCACCTCTTCTCTTTTTTTATGAACATATGAACCAGTTTAAGAGTTCTTCCAGGTGCAGTTGTTCCTTAGTCTCGAGTTTAAATGGAAAATACCAGTGAGCAATGAGAAAAGGATGCTCATTATTGTTGGGGAGCCAACAATGACTGAACTGTAGCCCTCTGGAGATGGTGTGTTTTTGTGATTTGGGCTCATCACTGCTTCGTTCTTGCTCTCTACAGGAGGAAGCGAGAAGAGCCTTACATCTGGATTTCACCGAAGAGATTTTGCCTCTGCATCCACTGCCGGGCTCTGCACAGGAGGTTGGTGTTGCCGTTTCTTGTCATGTGTGTTTTTCCTTTCATTTCATCTGTGCTCTTTGGTCAACTGTAGCTTTTCCTCTGGAGCAAAACAAAACAAACAGAAGCACGATTTCCTGCTTTTCTTGTCATGATATTGTTGCAGTTCCTGGCACCTTTCTGTTTCTAGTGGAAACACAAACTGTTCCCATGGTCCTATTGTTCCAGGCGAGTGTTAGGTAAACCTTGTAAATCCCAGTTTTAATGGATGCTTAAAAGTTTCATTGTAACACTTAAATTGATCATTTTGCTGGTGTTAAAAGTCAGTAATATACCTACTGGCCTCTACTGTAAGTGACATTAAAAAAACAAAACGTATTATCTTTGGTAACATTTCAGTAACATATTGACATGAAAGTGGCTTCAATTTATAGCTACAGTTACAGAGATCAACAGTGGCTGCTCACTTTTTTAAGGCCTTAAATTCTGGTAATGAATTTCCTATTCATTTCTCTCCACTGAAGTTTTAGAAAATCCTTAAATTAAGACTTGCATTGAACCAAGCCAACCAGCTACAATGTTAACTGGCACCATTAAAAAGATTAAATTTGGATCAAAAATAAAGGAAATTGGAGAAAAAAAGCCAAAAAGGCAAAACTACACGACTGTGTGCATAACTGCTTTTAATAGTGACGGATCCCAGATTCCACAGTCAACAACTTCAAACCTTCTCAAGTTTAATCCTTTTCATTATTGTAGTGTTGTATAATAATAGCTTTAAGCATTAGTATAGTCTACTTATTGATATGTCACGACAGTGCTTCGTTCCTGACTGCAATCACTGCTTTTATAGTTTCTGAAGTTTCTTGCTCAACAAGCAACCTGATATGTGGGTTTAAGAATTTCCATGGTAACAGTGACCTCCACCAATCAGAAATGTCGCTGTTTCAATTTGTTTAGATTGTTGGTCGAGGAGGGATTTTTTTTGTTGTGACACTGCAAATAAAACAAGGTTGATTTGGTTTCTACTGGAGTGCATACCACCACTTCACAATGTCGTAGCTCATAGTAAGTCTGCTTTGAACAACAATATGAATCACTGCTCATATTGTGCTTTTTACTGGTCCTCACTGAATCAGCTCTGAGGTAGCATAGGTAGTTGGCGCACTTGTATTGTTGTGTCTGTGCTGCAACAGGGCATGCAGCCAGCTATCTGCATGGAAACTGCATGTTCCCACACTGACAACAAAATCTGTGTCAGATCCTCATGGACGTGGAAACTGTTGTGCCGGTACCAGTAGAATCCTTGTCTCTGTGAAGCCAGAGACGTTACACAAACCGACACCAATGCACGGCTGTAAAAATGTGATTCAGTGTACGACTGTCTTTTTTTCTTCTTTGCTTCATCTTGTGACCTCAGAGATTTATGAGCCATGAACTTTGATTTAACTGAGGGCAGAACAGCATCTTCAGCAGCTTCACTCATTCTTTTCATTGTCTGCCATGCTGACTCTTAAAATCTGTTTGGTATATGTTTTTCTGGATGAAGTAAGGAAGTTGGGGGTGTCAGGATGGAGTAGTGTGTTTTTCCAATATGGAGGAAAACAATGGAGTTGGAGATATTGTGTAGGGGACCACCTGTGAAGGTCATTCCAAAGTGGAAAGCCCCAACTAACACAATAAACAGAAAAAGTGTTTGTCACTTTGCTCTTAAAATAGGAAGACTTTATGTCAAGCACTCACTTCCTGTTATCTCATACTTGTTTTGACGGAACCTCATTTGTCTTCATGCTCTGTTTTAAACGCGTCCAGTTTAATTGATTCTGAAATGTTCAGTCATAATTCAGTCTGAAAGTTTTTATTTCCACTCATATTTTTTCAATTAAATTTCATTTGAAATAGGGACGTCTGAGTTCATTATTCGTGAAGTATGCAGCATGATGGTTTTTATCCTCACATGTCAGCTCTAATTTAGACAGATTTTTATCTATTGTGTCTGCGGGATGCAACAGTGGTACAATCTGACAAGGACAGGGTTTTTGCTTGGTTTTCATAAGAAAAGCATGACTTTTCAACACTCATCTCTTTGTCCGCAAATGAAAGCACCTACACATCTCGTTTTCCTCCCCCGAAACCAGTCTGACAATAGCAACACGCTTCTTCATTTCCCACCTCTTCTTTTTGTTCTCAGCATCTCCTCATTTGTCTCCGTCCCTCATCTACTCACCTCCTACACATGCTGTATTTTCCCAAGGGCCTGAAAGTGGGGGATGATATCACTTGACACTTTTATTATCCCAAACTCAAGTGAGAGAGAGTCTGGTGCCAGCATTCCTTGGTAGTGCTTACTTTTGATTTTGAGCAGAGTATCAGGTTAAGTGCCCTCAACAGCTATGGCTCTGTCCCCCAGGGGTGTTTGGATAAAGCAGGTAAAGCAGTCTCAGTTTGCAGGGGGAGTTTTTGTTACTCTGTGCTATAGTAGGAAACTCAGCTGGGAGTAGCGGGTCAGCGCCACAGGGAAGTTAGGATTAAACTGCACTCATCCCCAGCACAAAACACAGTGAGAACAATGCTTTTGGCCCTCTCTAGAAGGAGGGACAAATGGCGTCGACCCAGCTTAGCACAGTGACTGATTTCCTGAGTTTGGCGGAGAAAATAGGATTTGAAGTGGAAGGACTTTTCCCCCCACCACGACTCCCTGCGTTTTTGAACCCCAGGGCAGTTTGCAGAGCTAAGGTGGGGCTAGAAATGGCACAATGGAGACAGTGTTAGGCCTGAGGGGCCCAAACGCTGCAGCTCTCCTAACAGTGGGGAAACAGGAGTGCTGGTGACTCCTCGGGGCTCTCAAGTCCATCAGCAGTCAGAGGAAATAGGTGTGAAGAATGTGGCCCCTAATTTCTTAAAGTGGTATTTTCTCTTAGTGGAATATTTTCATTTTTCACCGCGCTAACCCTGAATGGCTAGAGTCTGTCCAGAACTCTTAAGTCAAGATCGTGCTTTATTAATTTCAAATAGTACATCTAACAGCAAGGTGTCTATGTTTTTCTTCATTCCCTGCAATTTTCCAAAACATAACATAAAAAATGTAATTAGTTTGCTTTAATTTCAATATCAACTTGCAAAATGTAAATCGTCACAGTGAAAAATTCAACAGCTTAACAGTTTTAACATTACATGTAAGTTTTAAGCAGATACAGTACTATAAAATCCAAAGTTTGTTTAAGGACACACTGAAATACAAGACTGAGTTGATTACCATATGACTATCGGTAAAGGATAACTTACAATCCTGGATATTTCCTCCAGGTTTGCCATTTTAACAACAAACCACATGATACTATAACATTTTTTAATTGAATCTAGCTGATTCTCAGCTGTATTACAGTTCATCTCCACAGATAATAAGCAACACTGTTGAAGCCAAAAGAAATACTATTACAAGTACTAAACGTATTAGACATTACTCATTACTTGATGGAGAAAGTAATTTGTTACATTACTTTCTCATTACTCTGTAAAATGACCTGAAATGCATTGTCTCATAACTAGTTAAAAGTATCAGCCTGTAGGCTACAGTCCAACACTAACATCACTCTGGGTTAGCATGCTGTCTGTGCAGATGCTTACAAAGAGTCATAGTTCTGTCATCCCTATAATGCAGTTGTTTTTGTTCTTGACACAGTTTTCACTTGCGTCCTTTTGTTAAAAAATAAAAATAAAAGTCTTCTCTTCAGACGGCTCCATGTTTTTCCTCCTCCTGCACACAAACTGAAATCAGTGCACATGAAGATAAAAACATGTTTATATGATTTTCTTTTTTTCTATTTTTCTGTCTACCTGTGCAGATAATCAAGCTTTGTAAGTCAAGTAACAGCATAACTTTAACTTCAATGTAATTACTGAATTTAGTATAATAACGCGTTACATTACTGATTTACTGAATGTGATTACAGTAACAGTGCTGAGTAATGCTAGTAGCATGACAAAACACATGAGATGGCTAAGCTGGAAACTCTGGAGATGAAAAAGTGGTGATGTTGTGGAAGTGCCAAAAACCACAGTTCATAGCCACTTGTGGCTGCCTCCAAAACTGAGTCAAACACTGTAGACAACTGTGTTAAAAAAAAACGCTGGACTATTAATAAGCCATTTTACAACCTGGTGCAAAAAACAGATTTGGTCTCTATGGATACTTTCCACTTTTTGTCCTTTTTTTAAAAAAAAAAAATATATCAGTATGGGTGCTGGAGTTGGGGGCATAGCTGCTTGACAGGTGCCCTGGTAGAAGCAGCTGTAGGCAACTGTTGTTATGTAGGCCTTACCTCCACTGACTGGAGTCACCAAACTGGAGCTTTTGACTCTGAAATTACCTGATAAATCAATTTTCTTACTGTGTGCGATAGTCCGTTTTGGTGGGAAACTTGCAGCCATACCACACGGTACGTCTTGTCTGCTCTTTGAAGTTAAGCAGGGTCATGTCTGGTTAGTAGTTGGATAGGAGACTGTCAGAGATTACCAGACCAGTGAATGTGTCTGTGTGATTGTTAGATAGAAAGCACTTAGATATAGAAAAGTGCTTGTGTTATTAGGTGAATGAGGTATGTTGTATAAAGCATTTTGAGTGTTAAAGTAGAAAAGAAATATTCCAAACCAGTCCACTTACCTTTTAAAAACCTTTTGCTTCTCACTAATTAGCAGGTCTCTGTGGAGTTTATAGATACAGCTTGCTACCTAAGCTTAGATGAAGCTTCAAAATGCAGAATCCACATCCAATTAATGATGTCGCAGTGGTTTCATTAATCATCCCTAAATTCCCTGGATGTGGCCAACAACATGGCAACTTATGCATTCTTAATACGTTTTCAAGTTAAAAATCATTGGAGTTTTGTTTAAACTGGGTTTTTTTTTCTGTTCTGCACACAACAAAGTGCATTTGCTGTTGCTCTGTTGTTATAGCACTGTGATAGCTGTTATCTCTATTTCCTTGTTGCTCCTCAGCCACTTATTCTCAGCTTCTTAACTGCTAAGATATAGCAATCTGGAGTCAGAGCAGAGCCAAGAAGGGGAAAAAATTGTCTTTTGTGGCAGGCAGAGAGAATAATCTCTAACCCCTCCTCTTCTGTGGCGATCCAATTGGCCACCCACTTTGACGCCAAGCTGTGATATGTCAGATGGTCGTTGTTTTCCTTCACCCTCTTAACCTTCATGGCGCGGGCTAACCATACGCCGCTTGTGTTATGGTCAATATGAGAAGATGAGGGATTGTTGACCTCTGGCTTCCTCCACAGAGGCGCAGCTGAAGAATGACTTTGTCACTTCTACCAGAATCACTCCTGCTCCACCTCAGTAGTGACACACAATCATTCAAGATTGCATAAACAGATGTCTCTGGGGTGAAATGGTGACCGCATGTGCAGAGATCAAACAGAGGTGTGCATGTTTAGATCCGACTGTGAATGTGTGAACCGCTGGTATTTTAAGATGTTCTTTGTGTTATATTTGGTTAAAAAAAAAGTACTGCTGTTCTGTTCTGTGGTGGACATGTTATAGCACCACACCTCTCACAGGTGTGCTCCCTGCTGACCACTAGCTGTGGATTCTGTAAACCGTACCACCATTATTCTTTTTCCATCCTTCTTTCTTTCCCACACTCCCATCTTACTTTCTCTAGAGCTCAGTGTTGGGATTTCCTCACCTCCAACACACATGTGTGTTTTTGCTCCAGTGGTACTCCCGAGAAAGTTGATAAAATAGCAAATAAGCTGCAGAGATAACACTCCCACGCTAAGATGCAGGGAAGTAAAAGCACCGCTGATGAGAACGGAATGGATAAAAGTGAGTGGTATGATCTCACTGGGGAAATTTATCTGTCTCCTGACCTCAGCTGTCGCATTAGATAAATGGATTGCTGTCAAATGTGTGAATAAGATTTTGAGGTTGTGAGTGAAGATGTGTTTTAAAAACACGGAGCAAGTGTCAGTGAAAACACACTCCTTTGATTGCTTCCGTCATGTTTGGCATTCCTTAACATGAAATGAGATGGTACAGGCTAAATTTACCCAAATATTATGACCAAAGTATATCTATAGCATAGAGTATTGAAATGCAGTACTAAGATCCTAATTATAAAGATTTTGTGTGATGAATCAGTCAGTTTGCTGCTTGATATTTGCTGACCTGTTAAGAAAGTTAATGCCTCCTTGTTTTTCAGCTAAAGAATCGATATTCTTCAGCTGACACCATACAGCCTTGCCCAGAATGTTATTTCAGTAGATGTGGACCTCTTCCCCTTTTGTGTGCGCGTCGAACATCTGTCTCCATGTGCCTGCTGATGGGCCTCAAGCAGCCGTGGCCTTGAAGTGGCAGATGGTCATAGCGGCTCCCTCTGTGGGATTCAAACTCAGCTCAGGCTTCTCCGATTGCGCAGAAGCAAATCTACATCAGTGCAGTCTCCCTACATACATTTGTCACCCCTGAGCTGCTTTTAGACTACACTAATGATCCTGAGGTGCTTTTTTTGGATAACTGAGGAAGGTTATAAAAACAGGAAGGGGATAACGTTTTCTTCCATATGCTACCATCATGTGCAAGATGCTCTGTTTTTGTCTGGGTGTTTGTTTAGTGCTCTAGAGATTTTTGTCTAGCAAACTGCATCTGATTTCAGCACTCAGTAAGCTGTTTTTCTTCCCCCAACTGGAAACTCCATAGGCTCTCATCAGAGCCAAATATTCCATCTGTCCATCCGTTGCTTCTAACTCTTTCCATATGTCTCTCCTCTAATGCCATCTCTTTCCACCACAGTTCTTAAAAGTGAACTCAGGGCAGCCTCTTCAGGGTGGCTGGACGCTGGAGTGACATAACATGTGCAAGCAGAGCTCAGATTGAAAACATGTGGAGATAAAACCTCAATGAGATATCTGAGGCATGTCTGGGAAGCATACATTGACACAAGCCCAAATAAAGCATTTGGTTTCTCTGCTATGAAATCAGTTCCTTCCTGACTCAAACTGGGGCTTGGGCACACCTGAGTATTCAGGTCACCAGTGCATGCATAGTCATGTTAATAAGTTGTTTGTTTGTTTTTCATTATTAATGTAAGTGTATAAAATTGGGACATGCTTCAGGTGAATAAACAAAAGAGTTCTCCATAAGTACACCAGGCACCCATGTAGTGGCACCTGCCATAGTAGCTGTCTCCAGGACCACATTTTGCCATGATGACTCACAAGATGAAGAAACACCATTCAATCTGTCACAGTCAGCTGGAATATATAAACTCCCAAACTTGGTTTCAAATCCACAAAATTGCAGATTTTTACTAATTTATTTTGTTTATTGGGCTACTTGGGGTCAGCAGAAGAAGTACTGACATATTATAATACTACACAGCTGTTTCATGTTCAGTGTTGTGTTTCTGGTCACTGAATGGATGTAAGAAGAGTGTATATTTCTTTTTGCTCTTTGTTCACGTTTCACCATCTCTGTGAAACATCACATGAAACATGTGGCTCTAAACGCTTCATTATCTACTATTATTGACTTTGTGAGTCCAGGCAGACAGAATACGTTTGGATTTGAGACTTTTCTCATAGTGAGTGTGAGCTGAAACTGTGAAGTTATGAGATGTCACGGTCCATCAGATTTTAGTTATTTTCTTCTGTTTAGTGACCGTGATCCAGTATCTTCCATGTCTTTTTGGAAGATACTGGAGTTAGTTTTTTTTTGTCTTTTGGTTACTTCCTATTTTACTTTGAAGTTCACTTTTCCCATGTATCTTGTGATTTTCCTTCCTACCTTTGTTTCCTTCCCTCCTCCCCTGCTGCCATTAGTTTCACCTGTGTTTGCTTGTTTCCTCCTGTGTTACATTTGCACCCATGTCTTATTACCAATCATCTGTGGATGTATTCCTGTCTCATTATTAACTCACTGAACTTGTATTTTTACATTTTTCTTGGATGAGCCTAACAAAGACTCGACATTCGTTGCTCCATCCTGCATCGATATTCTTTAGCTGGACAACCAAAACAATAACCTGCAAGCCTAAAGGTGGTCAGCCTCATTTGAAAGGGAACAGAGGGTCAGGTGATAGTTTTTTGTGGATTTGTAACTATATACATCATGAATCCATATATATGTAAATGTTTTTGTGAGTACATGAGCAATTGGGGCTGTTTAGACATATACATTTCTAATTTTAATGATTATTATAATTTAAATATATTTAATTTTTTCTGTTAGTAAAAAAAAAAAATTTTTTTTAATCCTTTTTAAATTTATTGTGGGAGGCTAATCAGAGCACTTTTTGTTATTGGGGGAAAAAATTCTTGTTTAGGTTTTCCCAAAAAACAGACACTCGTTCTCGCTGCACTGTCAGTTGGATTTCTTTAACAGTTGCCACCCCACTTTGGATTCTCTTCCTTTAAGTCTTCATGATTCCACAGACCAAAGTCTGTCAAGGAAAGATGAATGACTAGTGGCTCAAAGGAAGACACCTTGTGTTCTGTTGGATCTGGATGAATGATGTTTTAGCCTGGCATGCGTCTGGTGTGTACATGTAGATGGTTACTCCCTGCTGATCCACTGGTCTTTGATGTGAGGGTCTGTGCTTTGTCTGAGCTCCTGAGGCTGCCAGGAGAAATCTCTCAGAGATGTTGATAGCTTTCTCTTTGTCTGTAAGAATCAATTGCGGTCTCTGGCTGTTCTGAGTTTGTATCTCTAAATAACAAACATCATATCTGAGAATTAGGCCCACTCATAGTCAGGATAATGAGTAAGAATATAAAATGAAAGTGGAACTGAGTGGTGTCTTTTAGGAGGACCTGGATAAAAGCTTAACCACTGGTCCAACAGCCAGTGTGCAGTGACTTTGTTTTCTCTGTGTGCAGTACATAAAGGTCTGATAACAAAACCAAAACCACAGGAGTATAAAAGAAGTAGATTGAACAGTGTTTCTTTTCTGATGTAAACCGCCAACGTTAGTGTATCCAGCTATTTTTACTACATTAGGATTCACAGCAGAAAATGGCAAGAAGCACATAACCAATTATTATTAGTTAAATGGATTAAAGATTATAAAAAGATTATAAAAATAATAATAATATAAGAACTAGCACATATAATGATTTGTATTTCTTGACTTTATAAGGCTTGAATGCTAGTCCTGAATGATAGCAGACCTAGTGAAAGCAAACCCATATTTTTTTCCCCTTAAGCAATTTCTGTTTAGGATTCTTGAACCATCTATGTTGTGATTACACTGTCCCTTAAATTTATTTTGTGACATAAAACACCTAAGTGTTGAGTAAAATGAGGAGTAGCAGAGTATTTGACCTTTGACCTAGGGGTGGAGCAATCCTTTCTGGTGCCAAATCTGGATGTGGCACAGTGCTAGCTGCTGCTAAGACTATTAACATTTTTATGTATGTTTAAACTGAAATGAGTATATTTAAAAAAAAATATGTGTATGTGCAAGAATATCTGAAGAATTATTTTTAGTTGATTAGAGATAGATTCTGATTTAATTTATTTACTAAAACAGCTTTTTTGGTTTGTTGTCTCAGGGCAGCATTGTGTAGTTAGGCCACCTTTCTTTGGGCAATAATATTAAAGCAGTGGTTCCAAATTCTGGTCCTTGGGACGGCTTGTTTTAGGTTTTTAGGAGTTTCTCCACTCCAAAACACCTGGTTCAAATGATCAGTCTGATATCAGGCAGTTGCAGCACATAATACCCAGTAGGTCATTTGAATCAGGTGTGTTGGTCACTTTTTGAGAGCACTGATTGATGGGATGTGTAACCAATCAAATCATGCACTAAAATGATAATGTACAAAGTTGCAGGAAATTAACACAAGCAGCTTTCATAGGAGGATAAAATTTGATTGGATAGTTAGGGTCATAAGTACACTCCCTTGGTGAGGACAGCGAACTGGATGAGAGTGACAGCGAGTACAAGAGGATCCCAGAATCGGGTCTGAGGAACAGTTAGGAGATCAGGGGTCAAATTTATTGATTTATTGATTCCTATATAAACAAGGAGCCCCAAACTCCCAGTAAATAGGGTGAAATATTTTTTTTCTCTCTAAACTAAAATACATGCCGTGTAGTTTTCTTTTCT
Source organism: Tylochromis polylepis (assembly GCA_015107715.1). NCBI lineage: Eukaryota > Metazoa > Chordata > Actinopteri > Cichliformes > Cichlidae > Tylochromis > Tylochromis polylepis. The sequence continues at coordinate 15,310 of VVHJ01021645.1, forward strand.
TCATTGTTGTAGGTTTTTTGTATTATTTTTATTTATTTATAGATTCGAACAACTACTGCTAACTTTATCTGTTATAGTGTTGCATTTAATTTTAGTCCTAATCCTAAAACTTTTCTCTTGTAATCTTAACAATAAACAAAACTGTAAATTACTTTTTTAATATAAAGAATAATGAAAGCTCATATTAAACAAACGAGGTTAACCTGTTATTTTAATTTGCTAGCTACAGCTTTTCACTTCTGCTGGATGCCGCGATCACATTGTTGGACAGATATGAGTGCTCTGGTTTCTAAAATCATTTGACATAAAGCACCCACTGTATCAAGAAATAATAAGAATTTCAAATTGTATCAGTGCTATTACAGAAAACTGTATGTTCACAGTATAAAAAATAAAAAGCGTGGAGCCTTAGTAGCTGTTTTGTTGAGGGAGACTGGGTTGAATTAAAATGGCTCATTAACCTCTTCCCATACAACTCTGCCATAGGAGGAGTATGAGTCACCAGGGTTTATTAGAAAATAGGTTAAAGTTGAAGTTTTATTAGGTCTAGCATGTATACATCTGGATTCATAGGCTGCGTTTTTGAACTGTTCTGGCCTAACTTTAATTGAAAGTGATAAGAAAGGCCTCTTCCTCATGCTTTGCAGGGTGCATTCAAG
>VVHJ01021645.1:15988-28492 GCA_015107715.1 Tylochromis polylepis
AGGGGCCCCCCCCCCCTTTTTTTTTTTTTTTTTTGTCTTCATATGGAATTCATTTGTGAGTGAACACAAAAGTCAGAGAAACACTGTGGTTGAGTGCACACAGTGCTGCTGTAAGCAATCCCAGGGCACTTTTCTCCCATCACCCAGAAAGGTTAATCCATTAGTCAGACATCAAACCATCTGCTCAATCAGTCAGTTAACAAGCATCGAGGCAGCTATCTTTTACAGCAGTCTGATGTAACGGGATCTGTGTGTGTCATGGTTCATGGGCTCCTTTCTTAATAGAAACAAGCCTGAGTGCAAATTTTGAGTTTTACAAACTAAATAACAAACCTATTCATATTCATTGTGCCATTTTATACATCAAGTAAACAAATCCTGCACTTAAAGGTTACATGTATATAAGCTAAGTAATTGTTTTCTTTAGGTATACTTGCATACATACTTATCTGGTGGCTAAACCAGCAATATGCTTCCAAATTGACTTTAAGTGTAATTTAAATCCATCACCCCCTCGTCCCACCAAACTTCCCTCTCACCCAGCATATCCTACAATCCCCCAGCTGTTCTAGGGGGGATACTGAAGCTTTCCGAAATCAGCCAAGAGACATAATCTCTTCCTGGGTCTGCTGTGGGATATCTTCTCAGTTGGCTGTACTCCAAGCACCTCACCTGTGACAGACACCCAAACTATTCCAGCTGTGCTCCCACCAAATAATCAAGCTCCAGGACTGAGACTGAGCCCAGACCGCTTTTTGGAAAACGGTCATTTCCACAGTTTGGATCCAAAACCTCATTCTTTTGGTCAGTACCCGTTTGTGACCATAGTTGAGAGAAAGAATGTACATTGACCAGTAAATCAACCACTTCAGCAGTTTCACAGTTTTATCTCAGCTCTTATTTTATCACAATAGGCCATAACAACATCCACATCACTGCAGCTGCTACACGGATCCATCTATCAGTCCCCTTGCTCCATTCATCCTCGACTCATATATAAGGAACTTCTCCACCTGAGGCAGCCACTCGTCCCCACCCAGGAGCAGGCAGTCCACCCTTTTCCTACTGAAAACCATCATTCCAGACTTGGAGATGCTTATTTGCATCCCAGCTGCTTTGCACTTTGTGGCAAGTGGTCTCTGCTCAGTCAGCTCAGCATGACCACCCACATTCAGTCCCGAGCCCACTGGGCTTGGCACTGCAGCTAACTCCACCTAGAATTTCTATCCATAAATGTTCCCAACACATCCGGTAAAAATGGACGCAACCAAAATATGTACTTTACAAACAAAATGATAGAAATGCCATATTGTAGTTTAGTATTAACATGGGTAAATAAGTGTTAAACCAGTCCATTCTGAAGTGACGCTCATACAGCTGTATGTTAACATAATTATTCACCAAATACTTAATGTTATATATTCCAGGTTTAGGAAAGTGAAAATGCAAATCTTATTGAAGCTGATAGTGAAATGTTGACCTTGGCTGATTGAGAAGGTGCAGTGAGCCATGAAAACAGAGCGAGAAGGTGAGAGAAACTGAAACCAAGAGAGAAAGAGGAGAGAAACCCTGGGCAGCTCCAGATCTTGTTATTTTAACCCAGATTCAGCACTGAAATATGGCCACCATGTGGACCCTTTCAGAAAGTTTGGATCTGCTGTCAGTCTAGCCAATCAGAGCAGATGCATTGGTCCAAGAGGAGGGATGGTGGGAGGGTCCTGGAGTCTTGAGCGTGAGGGAGGTATTAAAGTGTGTGAGCAGAGGAGAGCAGGGGCACTGAGGCCACATTTACAGGAGAGCTGGACTATCCACAAGCCAATGGAGACAGGTTGGACTATTGTCTCATTTCTCTTAATTTTCCTGATTTCATTTCCTGTTTAAACAACTGGGCTGACTCCTGCGGTAAACTAAATCTAAAGAACTGCCTTGCTGATGCAGTAAAATGTGATACTTTGTATTTGGTCTTAATCACAGACTATTTATAGTGTTTGGGAGCTCCGGGATTCTGAGCAGATGTGCAGAAGTGGTGAGAAATAAACTCCTTTGTTAGTGACAGCAACTGCTTTTGGCATCTGTAATTTTCCTTAAATAAATAAATAAATTAAGGAAAGTCTTGAAATACAAAGAAAGACAGATGCTGTGCTTTCACTGCAACAAAATTTACAGAGTTGACATTGACCCAAATATTGCATTTGTAAGACTGCTTGTCATCTTTTCACCATGTGGTTTATCTTGAATGGTTATAAGTTATTTAAGACCAATCAGAGCCTGCATTCCCCTTCCATAGCTGCGGGGGCTTCTCATTCAAACAGATCCTCACAGATAATAAGTACACAAGAGGTGTGGCTAGGAACGCAGGGAACCCAAAAAAGAAGCGGGATTTGTCACTTGTCACTATGGTGATATTACCAGAATGACGCCAGTGGGTTGGAGGTGCCTTATCAATTTTATTGGATCTTTTTGGCTCTTTCGTAATGAATAAACTCTTTAAATTTCTTTAGCCAGGTTGAAGCAATGGTGGGATGGGATTCTAGCTGCAACAAGTCCATACGTAGATATGCGAATTGCTTTCTGTGAGGGGCAGTGTGGAACGGCGTTTCCTTCTGTTTTGCTGTTGTGATAGGGGAAAAGCTGAATGGATGCCCTCAGCAGGAGCTGTAGTGTTAAGCTTTTCAGGCCTATAAACAGCTTAGTTTTTTGGTTTACAATTAAATGTCTCAACAACTACTGGATAGATAGACTTGTTTTCAAAGGCATTCATGACCCCATGTCTTAGGTGATCATCTAAATTTTGCTTAAGTCCCATTATGAATGGAATTATGATCTTGCCATGAAATTGGTGTCCACGACGTCCAGAGGATAAAAGTACTCCACAGAGTCAGCTAAATGTAATTGTAGTGGGAGACTGTTCCAAAGGCTTGGAAAAGAAGCCCCACTGCTAAAGCTCAGTCCACACCTAGTCTTGTATGTGGAATGACCAGCAAATTCTGAGCTTCTCATAGAAGACTATGAGCAGCAGTGTGCTTGATATAAAGATGAACTAATAGTCTGGAGCTTGACCATTTAGTTCTTTGTAATGTGAACGTATTAATAGTCCGGCCGCAGCATTCTGTGTCGCTTGGATGAATGAAAGAGATCATTTGTCCAAGTTAGTAAACAAGGTATTTTAATAATCTTAATTGTGATGACAAATACATGAATACGTTCCTCTAGTTCCACCAAAGAAACCATATGTCTCAATTTAGAAATGTTCCGTAAATGAGAAAAACAGGAACAAGAAAGGTTCTCATATGAGAGTCAAAACCCAGAGAGGAATCAGATATTACTCCCAAGTTTTTGAACAAAGGATTTAGTGGTTGAACACAATGAAGTTTTGTTGGTGTCTAAAACGAAGTAATTGATAGAGAGCCAATCATTAATCCTGGATAAACACTGGACTAGGGTGGACAATGTATCCAGCTGGTGAGGCTTAAAAGACATACACAGCTGAATGTCATCAGCACAGAAATGATAAGAAATGTCAGAAAAAGATTGAATGATGCTAGCTAAAGGAAAGAAATGTATAAATAAAATAGTATTAATGGTTTCAAGAGGATGATGCTCAGTGACCTAAACAATCCATTAACTTTTTTCTCTAGCTACACCATGAGTTTTTTGTTTTTTAGTGAAGTGTCTCCTTAGCTTTGAGATTAATTGCTATGGAATTTTATAGACATAACCGAGTTAAAATTTGGTTTGCGTCCAGATGTCTGCAAAAAAAAAAATAATATATATATATATATATTTGGTCTAAATGTCATATGTAAGTATGCTGAACTACAGTGGTGTAGATTTGAAGCGCATTGGCATTGGCACCATGAGCATTTCAGCATAAGCTTAGGGTTGTACCCTAAGCTTATGCGGCTTAGGTGTGTTCCTCTTTATTTGTTAATGTGTTTCAACAAGCGCAATATTTAATGGCTACAGGACAACTGAGATGCAACTCTGGAGAAGTTCCTTTTCTTTCAAGCAGCTGGTTAGTTGCTCACACTTTATGGGAGCTTGTGTCAGATGGAGGGAGTCTTGTAGATGGGGATTAGTGTTGGGTGTCACTATAGTGGCTGGTGCAGTCTGAGGACTGTTAACTCTTCTGTGTATGTAAACTGATCCTCAAATAATCCTCTATCTCCTGCCTGGTTACTCCGGGAGTATAAAAGACATCATAAATCCACCTCAAGCCTCACATTTATCGACTACCATGCTCCACTCTAGCTTGGGAAACCTGTGTTCTTCATACCTGCTAAAATCTGTCTGTCTGGGAACAGGAAGCAGACGTCTGGGTATATATTGTCACAAATACCAGGTATATTAATTGAACCAGACTTGTTTAAGTACCCACATTCAAACTTAACAGACATAGAAACCTGCTAGTTGCCTTTGTGCAACTGAGAGGTATGTGGTGCAGACACACTATGGCTGAGCAAGGTCAAAGTTTAAGGTTCAAGGTCTTCAAATCCTTTCCAGCTGGTTTAGATTTTTTTATTTATTTATTTATTTTTAGCTCCAGTGTGTCTTCAACAATATTTCTATCAGGGAAGAATTAGTCTTTGCAACTAGCTAGGAAATGTTTGACTCTAAATACTTTACAGTCAAACATTAAATCTTTACGTCAGACATTATTCAAAACACCCCTGAGACATCAGCAGTTTAAGGCCTGGGAAGAGTTCTTCAAAAAAGTGAATTGTATGAGTGTGCATATGTTCTCGCAATTGTTCACAGTGAAGCAATGAAAATGATTGTGATTCATAAAACTAACTCTGGTCCAACTCCACTGAAGCAGCTCTCTGTGCCTGTTTTTATGATCTCATCTGCTTTACACAGTCCAAACATACTGTACGTCAGCTCACACACATACACAAAGACCACAGATCTGGCTCATTTTCTCCACTGGAAAAGACAGGGGGGTGGAAGAAGGCAAACCGTTGTTGATATCTCAACAGGGTGACAAAGATCAAAGTTTGTGATGTGCTCTTTCACACACACACACACACACACACACACACACACACACACACACACACTGAGTGTTACACAACGGGATGTAACCACAAGGGGACGAACGTCTGTCCCGACCCTCTCTGTAAGGGCACTCCAAGGGCTGGGCAATGGAAACCTCACAGTGCGGGCGGCACACGTGTCAACAGTGGCCCACGGCTCCCTTTGCTGCTCTGCCAAACACTGGTTGGAGAATGACTAACAGACTCCCCAGAGGCAGCAGGGAAACCATGGCAGAAAAAAACCTCAAAGAAAAGAAACAACTCTCAGCTTTAACCTAGAGCTGTATTTATAACATGAGCACAAATACATAAAAGCTCCTATATAAGCTCCTTTTAATCTTTTCTGGCATTCCTGCTTACATTTGTTAGACAAAAACTGTCTATAGGTTATCTACAGGTTGACATTTAATCTGTTTAGTCTTGGGACGGCCTTGGGTAGGGACACCATGATAGGGTATTTTTTTCTGTGTAGCAGAGTTAATGATTTCTCTCAGCCGAAAAGGGTTTTATTGCACTGTAATTATGATATGTAAAGGTTCGCAAAAAAATAAAACTTGGCGATAGCAGGAAGGAAGAACTTCTTTTTAACAGGAAGAAAGTTTACAGCTCGTCCAAAAACGCTTTTGGAAATTGATAAATGGAGAATTCAATAGGAAAATTCAACTACTATTGGAAGAAGAATCAGATTAATCCACTTAGCAGTAAGACCACATTATAAAGAATGAGTACGAGTCTTGAATTCAAAATTATGAAGTGTATATACATTTTTTCAAGAGAACATATGCCATTTATAATAATCTATTAATGTGCATTAAACTTTAGACTTTTATGTGCCAATTAGTTATAGCATGTGATAAAGTATAGAGGATTTCAAATGGAAACGTTCATGCATGAGTAAAGTGCCTTAGGTTTGGAGCTTGAGTAGCAGTGTATATTTCATCTGTGTGCTGTGCCAGATGTGCATCTGGGACCACCTGCTGCTTCCTGTTTGTATCATCTTTAACTCTCCTGCTACTGAGGTTATCAGTGGTCATGTGACAGCCGGACGGCCGTTACAGTATCAACCGTTGACTGACCCTAGGTCAGCTGTGTGGGCTGCTTGATGAGAGGCCTCGGGCTTGTTTTTCTCTTTGTCTGCATCCGCTCCTCATTCCTCTTTTTTCCAAGTCTATTTTAACCTTTCCCCCTCTTTCCCCACAGCACACACACGCATATGCACAAATGAGCACAGGCATGGATAGAAATGTTCTATTTCTCAACACTTTAAAAAAATCTTTACTACCTCAATCACAAAGCTTTACAGGGAGTGCAGAGTCTGATCTGTGGCCTGATCACAAATCATTCAACATAAACACAGTGAATGAGGCCCACTTCAAACAAGCATGTCTCTTCACAACTCATTAGACCCCCCTCTTAAAGATCTACACCAGGAGCCTCCCTTCCTCTTCTCTCTGTTCCTTCTGCACACTCTTTTCATCCTCCACACTCCTGCTTTTGTCAAATACGATGGGAAAACCAGGAGGCGTAACTCTGACCTGCACTTCCTCAGGCACAGCAGAAATGACTGATCATCTTAGAGCCTTTATATGTGCAATTAAAGCACTAACCCTGTTCTTGTCCCTCCCTGTTTTATCTTTTAGGTGTGTTTGATGTGACGCCAGCGGGCTGGCTCAGGGAACACAACTTCAATACAATGTAGACACCAAAAACCAAACACAATAAGAGTCTGAAGACCGCACCGACAGAACGAGGGTGAGCTCAAGGAGGAGGAACAACTGCTGTACTGAGACAACACCAGATTAAGATAAGGAGTGAGAGAAGTGGAGAGAAAAACAGAGAAGGAGCAGGCTGTGAATCATTGACGTGAACCTTTTGTGTACAGCGGTGTCACCTTCTTCTTCCTCTGAAGGGTTTTCACTTGCTCTCACATCTTTGCTGCAGAAGGATCACAACCTTAGCTCTCTGTCTTTTGAGCACCTTCTATCCACAATCCAACTTTTCATCTCTCAGCAGTGTCGAAATCGCAACAGAGGGAGCCATCCAGCCACCGTCAGCATGTGCCATGTTATTGTCACCTGTCGCTCCATGCTGTGGACTCTGCTGAGTATTGTTGCCGCGTTCGGAGAGCTCATTGCCTTCATGAGCACCGACTGGCTTGTTGGATTCCCCCGTGCATCCGATGCAGTTTTCGGCCCCCATGGGGCCACCACAGCTGGAGAGGCTTACAGGCCAACTTTAGGCATCTATGGTCGCTGTATAAAACTGCCTCACCTGCAGCGGGGAATACTGTGCGGACCGTACGCAGTCCACTTTGGAGAGATTGCCAGCGGGTTCTGGCAGGCTACTTCAATCTTCCTGGCTGCAGGGATCCTGTTGCTGTGTGCCGTGGCATTCATTTCCGTCTTCACCATGTGCTTTCAAAGCATCATGAAGAAGAGCATCTTTAATGTGTGCGGACTGCTGCAGGGAATTGCAGGTGAGAAGCTCACACAATTCATATAAAACTGTTTTAATATTTAACACTGCTTTCAAAAGTTTGGAGCCCATACTGGTTTTTGGTTGGATGCTCAAATCTGTCTGATGGATGGAGAGCTTTAGAAAAGCACACACCTTTATGGGCAGTAACTTTCCGAAATCAACAATCTGACATCCACACTTTGGCAATGATTGACCAGATCTGGAGGTGAGAAAGTAAACTAGGTCTTAAACTGTTTTACTTTTCGCATCAGTGATCCAAAGAACATATAAGCCATATTTAACAAATATGTGTCTGCTTTCTGTAACGCCTGGCTTTCAGTTAACCTTCAAAACACTGTGAGTGAATGACTTTAATCTTCCTTGTGCTTGTTTTTCTCATACCTAATGAGGAGTCAGTTTAGACTGAGGACATGGAGTTGAGAAATAAGTGTTCAAGTTTTGTAATCTGAAAGAAGTTAACTTTGTTCATCTGAACCGTATTGTTTCTGTTCATTCCTGCGGCGTCCACCATTCATCAAGGTAAATGAAACGCTGTGCTCTCAGTTAAATACATTCATTATGAGCACCACAACTCCCACCGCTAGAATTATGTGTTTTATTCTTGTGGAGCCCTCAGTGAGCCTTAACCCAAGCAGAAGTTTAAAGGGCATGGTAACTCTTTGTCATCAACTGGAGCAACTACCGCCCAAATATTTATTCTTCACCCAGTCATCTGGAGCTTTCGGATTCTCTCCTGGTCTCCAGAGGGGTCAAGTACGCATGCGTATCTCTCTTTATGTGTGACGGGCGTGCATTCTGTGCCTGTGCACATGAGGTCTTATCCCAGGCCACTTCGACTCGCTGTGGTGAATTATGAAAGGGAGGAGGCCATGAGATCACGCTTGCTGAACCTCATCTTTTTTTCACAGAGTGTAGCCTTCAGCTCTCCGGTGATTATGGCTGTCCTCCCCCACAGCTGTTTATTTGTGGGAGGCCCAAACAGAAACGGTGGGCGTGTAGAGAAGGACAAGCCAAGCTGTACCCTCAGATCTGTGCAGGCCTGCTGACCTGAGAAAAGAAAATCCATTCAGCCAGTGGGTGGCTCCTTTCAATGCATTTCTTTTCATTAAGCTTAAGTAGCTCAATGTTTATTTAGGACATAACATTCATTTGCCAATGCCTCTATTCAGTGGCATTACCTTCACCTATGATCAATCTACATGAGTTAGATGTATAGGAGACAGATGACACTTTATCAACTCTCTTAAATTTATTATGCTGTTGATACTGAGGAACTGAACATTGATTTCTCTGGCTATTATGGGCCATATTGAACAAGAAGAAATCCTTCAAACCAGTATTAGGCTTTGTATTGTATTCCTATATTATTACATTTTATTAAAAGTCCATCCATTCCATCTTCTTCTGCTTATCCAATTCAGGGTCACGGGGGGCAGGAGCTTGTCCAAGCTGTCATAGGGTGAGACACGGGGTTTATGTATTCTCAAATATCCTCAAAACAGTTGCTTTTTATTTGTATTGCCAGTCATGCTTTCTTTAGCTTTCTTCATATGAGGAGGTGGTGGTGTGGCAGAAGTACTTGATTTTATAACATACATAAATGTCAGTCCTATACTATTTTTAGCTTGAAAATAAATTAATATTTCAAAGTCATCTTGGAAGCCCTACAGGAAAAACAAAACCCAAAAAACCCAAAACAGAACTCCCCACTCCCAAGTACATATTTGACCCATCACTAAGTCCTACAGCGACTCGAGCTTCGTTTTCTAATGGCCCATGTGCAGTTTAAAACGAGTTTGTTATTTACCAATAAAAATTTGTTGCAATTTTAAGTGAGTGGATGACAAGTAAGTTTGCTTCCCATTTTGGTAAAACAGCTTTTGCTAGCAGGATTTAGGATTTAGCATTAAAGATTGTTCCCTGATATCCTTGCATGCTCCGCTGCTGCTTTCCAGCTGATGTTCAGTTCAAACGGAGAATCGTCTAAAGCAGTTTTCAGTAACAGATTGAGGTTAGAGTAAATGCAAAATGAATGTTTGTTTCCATCCACTGCCATTATGAGGAAGCCACACGTGTTTATAACTAGACTAGTTGTTGCAAGGAAACTCCAACTAAAGAGCCACTTTGGAAGTCTACAAGGAAGTGGTAATTAATAGACTACTCAGAAGAATTTTGGTGGGGTACACATTTAAGTAAGCAGTCCAACATTTGCTAAGCCATACAGTGTCTCAGACATCTTTTTGGGACATGTTCATATACAGTTTATGATAAGTTGGTCATATATCATTCGAACTTAGTTGCAATTTTTGAAAAAATAGATCTTTGATTTTTGCACAGAGGCGAATAAATCTGTGCAAAATATGATAGATTTTTTTCCTATCTTTTTTAAGCTAGAAAGTTTTTTTTTTTTTAATGAAAGACACAGACCTGTATGCAAACACTCACCATTCTCTCTGAAGTGAAACTTCAAAAAATGTGATGCAAAGTTGTGCCTGAACGCTGCAGCCAACACATTTGAAAAAGTGCAACTTTTTCTTTGAAAATCAAAGTTCTCCATTTCCAGTTTGTGACTTTTTCTAACTTCAGTAATACTTGATGAGTTAGTTTCCAAGTGTTTGCAGACAAGTTTCATGCAAATTACTGTCAACTGTGGCAGCCTACTAGCCACCAAAGTAATGGCAAGAAGGTTATGGGTGTAGCACTGTATACTTCTTTGTGGCCAATTTCAGGCTAGTGACTGCCAGCAAACACTCAGCAGCTTATCAGGGCATACACATTTTTACCTAGGGAACGCTGGTTACCAGGGAGTGGCTCACTTTGTTCCTCATAACAGACATTACTGACTAGCATAATAAACTTACACCGAGAAGTATATTAATGATTGGATTGAATCCATTCATTTCACCTCTGTTTATGTTCCGAAGAGTGATGAAAAACAAACCATCCTCCACACTGAGCCCAGATTGACAGTCGTAAGTCAGGTGAGCTATAAAAATGGATTCATGACCCCACAAAGCACAGTGTTACATAACCTTAAAGTCCACTATTTACATTTTAAGACCTTGGATTGTGGGAGACATGGTTGAGGTAAAGAAAAGGGGAGAAATGCACCCCTGAGTTTCCTCTTTGTTGAGAGGATCAGGATGTGAAAGAGGAAAGGGGGCGAGGAAAGCATCAAACTACTGAGGAGGCAGGAGAGTTTCTTTTGTGCTTCTGAAGCACTTTACTGTTTTCAGCCACAGGATGAGATGGTCAACTGCCTATCTTAACAGTGTCACTACTTCCTACATCAGTCAGCCATTGTGCTCTACAGCCTTCTACTCCACTTTTCACGAGGCTGGTGAATGATATCACACTCACTTGATATCCATCACCAAGGCTACCACACCGACTTTTCTACTATCATTATTTCCACAATGCGTGCCGACCCTCCGGTAATGAGAAAACTGGAGCCAGACGGCAGATGTTTGGGGAAATGATTGACCTCAGATCGGAAGATTGCGACTTTCTTGCCAGAGACAGTCACGTCATTGCACTGGAGTGACTCCCAAGCCTATTAACCTCGTCTTCACATTCACTGATGTCACTTGGACTTTGTAGCCTCTGCAGTCTTTTTTTATACGACGCCTTTCTGATGGCCGCAGTGTCCCAGATGCAATTTAAACTGACAAATAGTTTAAGCTCAGATGGTTTTGAGATTTCAGCAGAAGTTCAAGTCATTCCTTTCACCCTATGCAGTCAGATAGCTAAAACAGACAGATTTCAATTGAAGGTCAGCTGGGTTAAACTTTGCATCCTGCAGGCACACATTTTAGGGGCCCTAAAGACTTGTTATATACCAGTTAAACTTGCTGTACATTTACTAAAATGACTTTCTCACTCATCATCACTCATGCTGAAAGGGATTACAGATAGCATAGCAAACAAACTGGGCCATAAAACTGTCTCAGATTCTTGCACGTTCTGTGTCAAATACTTTTATTACCTTCCATAAACTTAAACAGGTTTAATCGGTGACTGTGACTAAATTCCAGGCTGGAGGAGAAACAAAACAAAGCAGCGTCTTGTGGGAATTTAAGCTGTGCCGTTGAGTAATGATGACTCTCACACAAGATATCACGTTATGCAAAAGCGGGAAGCAGACTTGTCAGCCCTGAATGATAAGAGATGCGATTCTCATACACTGATTAGCTTTTCCTGTGATTACAGTGGAGGTGTGGATGTTTCATAATGACAGTAAACAACTTTTAAAACCAAACTAACAACCTCTCTTACTGAAGACAGAGCTGACAGTTTGGAAGTGAACAGAGACGCAAGCCAGTGCAGAGAGAATAGGGTGGAGCACACTGGGATATTAGGTTAGAAGGTCCAGCTTGAAGGTGGAATGGGAATGTGTGTGTGTGTGTGTGCGTGTGTGTGTGTGTGCGTGTGTGCGTGCGTGCGTGTGTGTGTGTGTGTGTGGAGTGGGGGTCTTTGGAGGGGTGGGGTTGTGAATTAAAACCATGCCTTCAATCCATCAGCAGAGCCTGTTTGGCCGTTAGGGCAAGGCAGCAACATGTGGAAAGAATTTATGACCTAGTTTTCATTTCCCTGTTTAATACGATATTGGGTGCTTTAGAGAATGGGAGGAGGAAGAAAGAGGAAGAGAGATTAGAAGAGAAAAGGCATGTTCTCCTCCAGACTTGAAGCAGGCTACACGTGAGGTTTTTATGGAGCAAAGCTAACAGGACCTGCTTGTTGAAAGAGAGCTTAATCCTCATTCCCTGTCTGGCTCTTTTACTGTCAGTAATTGTATTACTGTAAATGCTTCCTCCTGAGCTTTGATTGAAGGCAGACTCCTCGTCCGGCCATCTGACCCGTCCGCTGTCAGAGCAAAGCAGAAGAAACAATGCAAACCTCTTGATGCTGCATTTAGAACGAAGGTTGCCTTTCCATCTATGAAGAGACAGAGTGGTAGAAGTGGGTCATGGTAACACAGGAAGCACCCCCT
>VVHJ01021645.1:28512-41346 GCA_015107715.1 Tylochromis polylepis
AGAAGACCCCCCCCCCCCCCCCCCCCCCCCCCCCCCCACCCCCTTCCACTAAGACTCGGGACGCCGGAGGGTCGGCCAGTGACCGGGCCAGGCGGGAAAGTCCATCGGCTACCTTTATCCTGTTGATCTCGTCTCTGCTTTGTGCACAGGATTGAGAGGTCTTTCTGTCATACATCAGACAGGAAATCATTTCTGCCGGTTTAAACTTTTTCTTCTTCTTTGTGTTGCAATCGGATGCTTTGGCTGCCAGCATGCCGCTGCGGATGGAAATGTTTTTTTGTTTTCAAAAAAATAATCAGCCGAGTCTCTTGCAACAATGACACTTTGCTTTCACCCTCACCTACTTAGCACCTGTGTGGCAAGCAGTACTTAATACATGTTTAGAACACAGGTTAATGTAGGAGGTCTTCACGATGCACTAGTGGCTCCACATTAGGCCGTAAGACTCAGTTTATAGAGTCACTGCCTTGCCATGTCCTCTTTGCCATTTTCTTGATGCCGTCCCTTAGATTTCATTTAAAAAGTCTTGACATGAATGTCTCCAAACCTGCAGACATCCCTCCTACCGTGAAGCAACCCTGGCCGCTGCATAAACAGATGCAGTAAAACAAAGCTGTAATCATATTTAACCATATGTGATTAGAATCACGGACAAATACTGACAATGTGTTATGAAACTGTTTATATATGTGCATGGATTTATAAACATGCAGACGAGATGACGTGGCGCTTCTAGGTTAATTGTTCACATTGTTCACAAACAACATTTCACTCAAAAGCCACTCGACTAGATTTTCCATGTGCGTTCAGCTGCTTCTCGTGGATGAAGTTCAGCTGGCACAGAAGTATTTCTGATGCCTTTTTTTCCTCTTTATTTATGTGTGTAGACATTTTTAAGATTGCAGCTGTTCTATATTGTAAAAGTCAATCTGAGCCTGCCTGTTGGCCAAGATAAGGAGCTGTGTTGACGCTGTGTTTTGGGTAATAAAAGCAGCCCTTCTTTGTAAAGAAAACAGATGTATTTTAACAAATTTCACCTCATCTTTCTTGACACCACAGTCACAGAATGTTGTGCAGGCTAACTACTATTCCTTCTGTGTTGTGTTGCCTGCGTGCTTATTCATAAATAACTGCATCCTTGTGTGTGTTTGCTCAAAGAATCCTTGATACAAGCATGCCGTGATAGCTAGTCTGTCTCTGAAATGAATCCACTCCTAAGCTGTTGATATGATGTGTTCGCTTACTGACGTACATCATGACGTTACTGCTTAGCTTAGGAAATTTGGGATTTCCATCTGTAGTATGCAGGATTAAAATTAAAAAGCCGATGAAAGCCTGCTTTGAGTTAAAAGTTCTTCCGCTGTTGAAGCACACCGTATTTCAAGGTGTAATAAGCACAGGGCTGCTACGTATGCATCATTACAAACACTTGAGTTATGATGTCTTTCATCTGGTTCCCTTCTTGCAGGTCTGTTCCTGATCCTAGGTCTGATGCTGTACCCTGCTGGCTGGGGTTCAGACAAGGTCCAGCTGTACTGCGGACCAGATGCGGCGCCATACCGCGCTGGTCTCTGCTCCATGGGCTGGGCCTTTTACACCGCCATGGGTGGCACTGTGCTCACCTTCATCTGCGCTGTCTTCTCTGCTCAGGCTGAGATCGCCACCTCCAGCGACAAGGTTCAGGAGGAGATCGAGGAGGGCAAGAGCCTGATCTGCCTCCTGTGAAGCTCAGATAACACTTATTGTGAGGGTGGGGGGAGAGAAGAAGGATGAGGCAGAGATGTGCCACTTATGATCTGGCCCTCTTCTGCCTATTCTAAAAAAAAAAAGCTGGCCTGTGAAATGGAGGGCCCATTCATTGTTTACCACTAATACTGACTCTTATTTTGTCTCAGTTTTCTGTTTGAAGTGGGAGAAACTTATAAGTGCCAAGTTTGTTTGTTTTTTTTTTCTAAGTGTCAGTCTTTGTCTTTCTGCCACTAGAGGTGCTGTGTCTGTTATTGTATTCATTTTAAGCATGTGGATGCCCTGCGAGGCATTGTCTGTTACCACATGTTTTGTAAATAAGCGTGATTATATATATTTTGTACATAGTTATGATCGCAGAATGATGGTCAGCTTGATCCAGGCTGGGCCGATGATGTCACTTTTGCCTTAAAAAAAAAAAAAAAACTATGAAAAAAAAACGTAAAACAAATAAACCTGGATCTGTTAACTGTCAACAAGGGAACCACTAGTCAGTCAGAATAAACTGCTCATAAAAATAAATGGCCTTTAGCTCAGAGTGGATGTTCTTTAGAGCTTACAGAATGTACTATTTGATTAATTAATGTGTTTGTAGACCCTTGAAATGTATCGGTGGAAACGATTCTTCACACGGACTGCACAAGGACAAGCAAAGGAGGCTCTTCGGTGCATTTTGTTTGTCAAATCCTAACATGAAGTGAGCTTAATCCTAACCAGTGGCCTGTGAAGTGTCTGGTCCTCCTCAGCAGACATCCTGTAATCTGTGCACATGGACTAAATGATGAGGACACATAAATAAATGAAGTATTGCTGTTGTTAAGTAACGTCTGGTTCAGGGAGTGTGTCGAGTCATACAGAGTGTCCTATCTATTCCCATTTGTTTCTGCCAAACAAATAAAAAGAAAGGGGAAAAAAGAAGTTTGGTTTCAGTTCTTATCCAGGGAGAGCCTTGCTGTGGGGAAGGGGGAGGAGGAGGCCCAGCAAGTGGAGCAGCCAGCTTGAGACCTCGGTTTGGCCCTTGAGGTGGGGGTGGGTGTGTTTTCCAGCCAGTGGGTGATCAGTTTTTCCACTGATGCAGAACTCAGCTCTCCATGTGTGTGCCTCATTTTCAGTGGTGTAATGTAACTAAGTACATTTAGTGAAGTATAGCTTTGAAATACATGTTCTTTAGATCTCTGATCTGCTGAACTGCAGAAGAAAACAATGTACTTTTTACTCCACTATATTTTATACAGTTAAATAAACCTATTTGATTAGCGTCTAGCTAGGATTCATTATCATGTCTAGTAATATTGTTTTAAAAATGATAATATAGGGTATATTGGGTATTTTTTAAAAACAAAAATAAAACTTGATTTTGTAAAACTATAGACTGTATGTAAAGGATGGATGTTGCCACCTTTGCATTACTTAAGTGTTTGTGAACTCCAGTTTGGAAGCATTTTGGCCATCTCCAGAAGTGGATATATTAGGACAAGAGAGCAGATAACAAAGTTAAAAGCTAATATTAGCGAGCTTGTTTATCAACAAGATTTCTTTAACAAGTTTTTAGCACAAACTAATGCACAGCAAGCCATGCTATTTGTTAGAGAAGTGCATTAAAATGCTCCTAAAGATAACAACATACAAAAAAAACATGTTCAAAAGGTCCAATTCAGTGACTGGATTTAGCAGAAGTGACTAGTAGCAAACAGTTAGCCACCTAGTCTGTACCAAGGGTCTGTATTTACCGTTTGCTTAATACAAAAACTTTCAACCTTCATGCAATTTAACTGTTTTAAAATCTTAAAAGAACTGTTCAAGAGGCAAGAGGCCTGAACTGTTACTATAGTGTGACCCTTAAATAGGAAACAGTTTAAGTAAAATAATTGTACATTAGCAAAACTAGCTCCACTTTAAGCATCTTCAGTCATAGAATGCTATGTATCCCAAGTCCAACAAGCTAATAAGTTGTTATACTTTGAGTCAGTAAACTACATTTTCATAATTCTTTTGTCTACTTTTTAGTAATAGAATGTGTTTATACTCTTTTAGCACTTTCATTTAAGTAAAGGATATGAATTACTTTTTCTCAGCTGCCTAAATGGACAACAACACATCTCTCACCTCTAGCATCTGTTTGGCCCTTTTCCTCCCCCAGCACTGAATACCAATACTTGCACTCAACCTGAGTGTATTTGCAGTTCCTTCCACAGATGTCCCTGCCTCCATGTGGACTACAGAGAAGCTTCTAGCTCAACCCTGTGGCTCCCTTCCTCCACCTCAGACTTAGCTCAAACTAAACACAGTGCTTGATGACTTCCAGATTAGGCACATGACAAATAGTGCAATCTGAAGAGCGCAGCAGAAAGTCAGGCCTGCTTTGCTGCCACAGGCTTTTACTTTTTGCTTCTCATTTTCCTTTCGAGTCAGGAAAAAAAAAAAACTCAGAGAAAAGAGCCAGAACTTGTGAGCTTTGTTTCCTTTCAAACAAGGAAGAGGAAAATTTCAGTCTCATATGGTGATAACTCATGTTAGAGAGGGACTTACACATGATTGTCTGAGAATCTGGTTCAAATTTAAAACTGAAAAAGCCTGGACTGATGTCAGATTTTACCTTAACACACACACACATACAAAAAAACAGTTTTTATATCATTAATTGATCCTGCAACTATATGTAATGTTGAAAAGGGTGGTTTGTAATGAGAAACCTCCCCCACTGCTGCTTTACTCAGCTCCAAGAAGCTAATTAGTGACTTTCAACTTATTGTTTTCATTTTTCGGCTGTAATATCGCAACTGAAATCATCCAGGGGCAGCTGACAGTCAGAGGAAGCCCATGTGACAGCACGGACAGAGCAGCCAACAGCACACTGGGTTTTCACACACTCCTAGAAAAGGTTTCAAATGCATTAAAGAAAAGGCTGTTATTCCTCCTCTGTGCCCCTTCCTGTTGGCAGTGAAGTCTGCTAAAAGTTTCCTTCTTTGCAAGAGTGTCGCCCTGCTTTATTCCACACAGATCTGTTTCAGACTCAGCAACTTCTCTCTGATGTTGGAGGATATCTTCAGCTTTATAAAAGCATTCAAGGTAATGGATGGAGATGATTTCAGCTACTTTTTGTTTTAAAATTGTCTATAAGAATTAAAAGACTTACAGGTGGGAATATTTTTGAATTATTCCTTTTAAGAGAATACCAGCCCTAGGACAAGGTAGAGACAAATACCTTGATGTAGATGTGTGTTATTATTTAAGAGTTGTTTTTTTAAATGTCAGCCAATAGGTATAGCGGTATAAAGGAATAGATGAGTAGAGTGTGTTTGGTGAGATTATCTCAGGAGGTGCTTCAGTTTGGTTCATACACATACACCAAAAAGTCGTTTTTGAATGGCACAACACTAAAGTGGAGACTGTAGAGAATCTACCAACATGTGAACCATGTTTCTGAGCTGTGTTACCACGAGATAAGACGATATTACGACATATTAAAAAGTGATGTTAGTGAGCTATTTAGTGTAATAGCTTTCTTAGGTACACTTTGCTAGTACTAGGTGGATCTCCTTTTGCCTTTAGATCTGCAATAATTCTTTGTGGCACAGATTCAACAAGGTGCTGGAATCATTCCTCACAGATTTTGTTCCATATTTACATAATAATATCACAAAGTTGCTGCAAATTTGTTAGGTGCGCATACATGCTGTAAACTTCCCATTCCACCACATGCCAAAGGTGCTCTATTAGATGAAGATCTGGTGATAGCAGAGGCCATTGAAGTATACAGCACACTCATTGTCCTGTTCAAGAATCCATTTTGATGATTGATGATTTGAGTTTGGTGTGTTATTCTGAAAGCAGCCATCAGAAGATGTGTACGCTGTGGTCATAAAGGGATGGACATGGACAGCAACAATATTCAGGTAGGCTGTGGCATTTAAACGATGCTCAGTTTGTACCAAGGTGCCAAGAGGGTGCAACCACCAGCACCCTGTACTTTCGGATGGTAGGGTCTGACCTTACTGTCTGAATGTTGCAGCAGAAATCAAGACTCACCAGACAGTGTCTTTCCAATCTTATACTGTCCAATATTGGTGAGCCCATGAGTGTCATTAGCAGCATGGGAGTGGCAACTGATGCGGTCTTCTGCTGCTGTAGCACATGTGTTTCAAGGTTCTATGTGTTGTGCATTCAAAGATGCTCTTGTGCATACCTTGGCTGTAATGACTGTTTTTTTGAGTTACTGTTGCCTTCCTATCAACTTGAAGCAGTCTGTCCTGGATATTTTCTCTTTCTCAGAACGTTCTCTGTAAACCCTAGAAATTCGGCTTTCTTCGTCATTCTGATGCTCATTTTTAACTACAGCAGGTTGTCTTAACCAGGTCTACATGCCTATATGCACTGAGTTGTTGCCATGTGATCTAATGAAGTGGCCAGGGAGTGCACTTCAGCAGGGCAAAGTCTTGCTAGCTGTCAGTCAGACCTATGTCAGTGCGAATTAGCATTTCAGTCTTTAGTGAAGGTGAAACAGAGGCAGAAATTTTACTTGTACATTTTTACAGTGAGTGAGGGGACTTATTTTGGCAATCACATAACAATGAATTGGTTTCCAGCAAACATTTACGGACTCACGGATGAGCCATGTACACACAAAAACCAAACAATTATTCTGAATCACTCTCTGTTGGGTCTAATTCTTTTATAAAGGTCAGAATTGTTTCAAATGTCTTTGTTTAGGAGACATATTTCTGCCTGTCTTTCAGTATATGTTATTCATTCTAGTGAAGCATTCAACATAATTTGTCTTCCCCAGTGTTTCTTGGTATATGAGTTTTTTTTATTTTCACAAAACATGCTATCAGATTTTCAGCATTTAAAAAGTTGAAAGTCTGATCTCTGTCTGAAACGTTTTAATAATCCTAAACCGCTAAACACAGCGAAAGTGTTCCTTTTGCCTGTTCATATTTAGTACTACGCTGAGTGTTGTTATTTTATTGATAATCTTGAAGTCTTCCTCAGATGTAGCACCTTTCTTCTACCTACAGTTTGTACCTCTTAAATTAACTCAGATTAATCTTCTTGTAAAACAAAATCTGATGCTGTTGGCTGGAAGTTGCTCTAGCCACATTTACTCTGAGGTGACTCTGATCTTTACATTCTTTGATAACTACTGACCTCATCTGGTTTACAGCAGATAGTGCAAGCTCATTTTTCCCCTGCTCATGTCCAGCTTCAAATCTTATTCTTGGACTCTACTGAAGTAGTTTTGCTTGACTGAAGGTTCAGAATATCTGAACTTATACTGGGCTTTTGTGCAATTTTAATGCAATTTTTTAAAATCCAAAAAACATTTAAAGCTGTTGTTCGCTGGAGTGGATTTCAGTGGGGATGAATCCATCACTTGTCTCTTTGTGAGATACATTTTGGGTTTTTTTGTAAAATTCACAAACAGCTGACAAAAACAGGAAAAAATATTGAATTTTTGGAAGGTTTCATTATAGTTCACAGTCTGCATATTCGTGGATTACCATAAGCAGCAAGATGGTGAAATGTTAACCTGCAGGATAAGCCATTCACAAAAATCCCACTCAGGAAAACCCCTTATAGTATTACCTTTTGAAAACTAATAACCCTCCACCTGGTCACCATACCTCCTCTCCTTTTATGCCAGCATTCTCTTCTCTTTGGTTCCCTCTCAGTAACAAAAGGTTTGCAGGTGGGTGGGGATTCTGTACTCATAGCCAGTGCTCACGCTGTGCTTGAATTGACCATGTACTTAATGACATCATACAAGGTTTTTAGGGAAGTTTGGTACTTCCCTATGCCTTCAATGTTTGATACTTTTGGCTCACAGTTAATACTTTTAGCTAGTAGTTAATACTCATTACTTGAAATTTGGTCATGCTTAATATTTTAGACATATACTTTTTGGGGGGTTAGTTTTAATATATATATATATATATATATATATACACACACACACACACACACACACACACAGATGAAAACAAATTTTTTTTAGCACCTATGATTTTCATAATTTTCCCCCAAGTGCTTTTTTTAACAGCGCAAGGGATTTTCAACATAGCATTTCTAAATTAGTTTTCTTTAGAAAGCATAAATTATTTCTGTTTGAACACTAACAGAATTAAATTACTAGGGTCAATATTATTAGCCTCCTGAAAAAATGACCTTGTTATTGAGCCTCAGCATAAACCACTGCTGTGGAATTGTGAATTTTAACTTTGCAATGCTCAAAGCTGGTAAAACCAAGTTAAAACTGAGGGTTATCTTCCAAATTACACACAGTATAAAAACTTGAGCGAGAGTGTCAGCTGTCAGTTATCATCATGCCAAAAACAAAAGATTAGACTTTAGAGAAAATGAATTGTTGATGCTCACAAAGCAAGAGACTGATATACAAAGTTATCACAGCATTTCAAATTGTCAAGAACTGAAGTGAGAAGTATCATCAAGAATTTCAAAGAGTCACACAGCACAGAACAAACCTGGCAGAAGTAGGAAGCCAAAGATTTTAAAGACTCAGGAAAGAAAACTTGTGAGAGATGCGTCTAAAGACCCCAGAACAACTGCTAAGTTGAGAGTGAATGACTTAGCCAAGTTGGGAATTACAGCCTCAAAAAAAAAAGATAAACCCTACACAGTAATGAACTAAGTGACTATGAGCTTACAGACCAAGAAACACTTCACTTCTGAAGAAGAAACACCTTCAATGTTTGGAGAAACAACGGAGGTGTAGTACCCAAGGATACCATCACCACAGTGAAACACGGTGATGGGAGTGTCACGCCATCAGGATGCTTCAGTGTGTCTGGAACTGGGAACCTGATCAGGGTGGAAGGAATCATGACGAAAGAAAGATATGTGAAGACTGAAAGAGAACCGATCAGCATCAGAACTTGATCTGGGTCATTGCTTTGTCTTCCAACACGATAACAACCCAAAACATACGCTGGTCCTGGTGAAGAACTACCTCCAGAAGACCAAAGTGAACATCATTGATGGGCCTGCACAAAGCCCTGACTTTTGAACCGAGTACCAAGGTGCAGGCCAGAAGACCATTAAATCTGGAGAAAATCACCAAAGAACGGGCTGGAATTGAGGAGACGTGACAGTGTTAACTTTGCAAAATAATGTAAAGATCCAAAATAAATCTAGGATGTTTGGAAAGGCTGTTAAAAAGAAAAAAAAAAAAAAAAAAGGAATTCCTTGCTCTGTTTAACAGCACAGAAATACTTTCATCTATACACCTGTGTGTGACACAGAAGATAAGTATAATAGATACCTTTTAACATTTTTCTCTGCAATGCAAATATAAGCATAATTTCATACAAAGAGAAGCCATGAAACACGTATAGAAGAAGAATTTTATTCAGTGTTAATACAATAAATATACAAAAATCAAACTACTTGTCATGCGATTGCAGATGAAACAGTCTTAAAATTGCACAAACATTTAGAGCAAATAGTCTACCATTTGTAAACCGTACAAAACATACAAACATCCCTTCATATTTCGTCTCAAAAACGTCAAAATAAATTAATTATATCTATATATCTTTTAAGAGATGAGGATCAGCATTTTAATTTTCATTATGTTTCTACCACAAATCATGATTCTAAAACACAGCTTGAAGCCACAGTTTGTCTACAGTACAACGCACAATTCACATTGCATTGCAGCTTCATGTTTATGTTAAAACTAACAGCAAAAACTCTCAAAGAATAATCTCATGTTGCTTAGTATCTAACTGTACTGGCTCAAATTAAGCCAGTGTGTAGGGTGGGGGAAAAAAAGCTTAAAGAAATGCAGAAAAGACAAGAAGGAACCCACAGCCAGACTGTCCTGGACACAGATTAAAATTTAAAGGCCCAACTCCCTCTATCTATGCCACACACACACACACACACACACACACAGCAAAAACAAGGAAAGTGCATTGCACCTTAAATAATTTATAGAAAGACAGATTCAAAGACATTTTAACAGGTGGAATTGTAATGTTAAATTTGATCACAAAAATGAGAGAAGAAAAGAACAGGTGTGATTGTAGTTTTGCTGGACTTCCATAAAATTAAGAATATGCAGGCAAGTGTGAGAACACGACATCAATGTACTGGCCCCTTTTGTCAAATTTAAGTCATTTTTATTGTGATTACAACATACTGATACTGATTTACAAGACGTATTTAAAACCAGAGGCCTGTGTCAAATTTTGTACAATCTTGTATAATGTTTAACCTCGTCATGCAAGTGGAGAGCATCCTGAGTAAAGCTGAGGTAAATCTCCAGCACTGAAGGGAAGCTAGAGACAAGTTACAGCTGCACGATTTATCAGCAAGGAAAGTGTATGTACAGAGTAGTAGCTCTCTTTAAGAAAGGACACAAAATGGTAGGCTTCAGGTGAAAACCAAGCTGACTCAGCTAATCCAATTTAAAAAGCAAGTTAAGCATCTAGACTACTGAGCAGGAAGGCCTGAGGGCACTGTTAGAAATCTCTGTACCGACTGCCACCGTCAGAGAAAGAACCCTAAATCGAGATTTAAAGTGCAGATCGATAGAAGCAGAGGATTTCAGGCAAATAAATACTTGACAATTACCTTTAAAGTGATACTCGAATATCAAACACTGCTTGTGGATTGTAGTTTTTGCAGAAGAATGACAACTGTTGTCTGCTTAGATGGCAAAGTGACATCAATCTTTGAGCACAATCTACTTCTGTCCATCCCTGTACTAACAACGCAGACTATAAACGATGGCATAGCCACTGTGATTGTTGCCCACTGCTTTGTGAACTCTGAGCTTTGAAGCTTGATTGTTAGCGCTTCCACAACGCCTAAGCTGGATTTGTGGAGCCAGAAGTGACCATATTTGGATGAGAGGGTGGAGTAGCTGATGTTAGCGAGCAAGTACAAGAATTTCACCACAGAGGAGCGAGTTATAAAAATAGTTATTCCCTAAAGTTGTCGAGGCTGAACCCATCTCTTGTTTAAAGCTATGAACACGTTAATCTAATGGCTACACTTGGGGATTTTACACTGGGAATCCACAGGGGCTGACTCGCTTTTGGAGCTGCAGTTTTTGGCACTTCGGTGTGTTTCAGCCCAGGAAGTTGCCGTTTGCCTAAAAGTGAAGGTTTAATTTTTTCTTTCTTGCATCACTCTAATTGTAATATTTCATTAATGACAGAAATCTCTTCCTTCTGTTACTCTACAGTCTCCACTGGTGAGTGCTTGATACTTGTGCAGGTAAGATTTCAGATGAGGTATCACTTTAAAGAATTTCAGGCTACATACTTTTTACATACCCAATTCTGAGTAGAGCGAAGAAAGTAGAAGGCAAAGCAGCGGAGTGGAATGCACAGCATTCATCTTCAGCAGTATAATGTTACTCCAGCGGGGGTCAGCAGTGTTAAGCTATGCACTCATGAAAGAAGAAAGCACCAAAACAGATCAAATAATGCTGCTTTAACTCAAAGATGATTTCTTTTTGCCGGATAATAAATTCAGAAACAGAAAGTGGTGATTAGGTTGATGAACACACAGAAAGCAAGCATTGGTTCATGGTGAGAAATGCCCAGGTAACTTCAGACAGTCGGTTCAGCTACATTAGAATCTGCCTGCAGAAGACGAACAGGCCTCGAGGACAGCAACGACATTTAAAAAAGGCACACAAACCTTCATTTAATTGCCCACACATGCACACAAACCCAGAAATCCACACAGAGACAATAAAGTTGAGCACTCTGGTTAAATGCAGCACAGGTGAGGACTCCTAGAGTGCACAACGTTGCAGGAACAGGCAGACTGGGACAAGAGAGCCTGTGTGAAAGTTGAGGGGCTACAGGTTGTAGCTGAGTGGATGTCAGCTGTAGCGTCCCCACAAAAACCCCTTCAGTAGTGTCAGAAGGATGGGGAGGGGGGCTGTTAACTTGTTCAAACAGGGCAGTTATAAGTTTAAGCTGGGTACAGAGGAGGGGAGCTGATGGTCGGATGAGCGAGCTCTGCTTCAGACCTGCTCCTTGAAGGCTCCTTGTGCAGCCCTGGAAGCAGCATTAGTGGCTGCCGTTTGTACCGTCTTGTTAGACATGACGCCTGTAGCAAACTCCTGCTGTGCTTTCTCAAAGCTGGCACCAGTGGTACGGTACATCCCATGGACCTGAGAGGAGGAGGAAAGGGGGACAAGAGGGCAAAATTAAGGCCTGAAGAGTCTGTAACAGACATCACTCAGATATCTTACAGGTTTGACTGTGCATCTACCTTTTTGAACATGATGAGAGACAAGGCAGCCAGCGCGGTAAAGAGAGCAGCAACGAGGACCATTATAATGCCCACTGGGATGCTTTTATTCAGGCCAGTCAAAGCTGAGATCCACCCGCTAGGGATAAGAAAATCATTAACACACAACAACAACGTGATCACTAACCAGTCTCACTACCATCTCAGACCTCTGAGACCTCAGGGCAGTTATAATAAAGTTGCACTGAACAGTGACATGAAATGAACATGACTGCTGTACTTTACTTGGATGAAGTCATTCATGCACATATTAAACAAATATGTAAGACTGCTTTCTTCCATTTGCACAACATCTCTAAAATTAGAAATATCCTGTCTCAGAGTGATGCTGAAAAACTAGTTCATGCATTTATTACTTCCAGGCTGGACTACTGTAATTCATTATTATCAGGATGTCCTAAAAACTCCCTAAAAAGCCTTCAGTTAATCCAAAATGCTGCAGCAAGAGTCCTGACAGGGACTAGAAAGAGAGAGCAGATTTCTCCTATATTGGCTTCCCTTCATTGGCTTCCTATTAAATCCAGAATTGAATTCAAAATCCTGCTCCTCACATACAAGGTCTTAAATAATCAGGCCCCATCTTATCTTAATGACCTTGTAGTACCATATCACCCTATTAGAGCACTTCGCTCTCGCACGGCAGGCTTACTTGCTGTTCCTAGAGTATTTAAAAGTAGAATGGGAGGCAGAGCCTTCAGTTTTCAGGCCCCTCTTCTATGGAACCAGCTTCCAGTTTGGATTCGGGAGACAGACACTATCTCTACTTTCAAGATTAGGCTTAAAACTTTCCTTTTT
>VVHJ01021651.1:2278-16997 GCA_015107715.1 Tylochromis polylepis
GTACCAAGTTTCAGGGCATTTAAGTAAAATCCAAAATCCCAACAGCATGTTTGTGCTAAAGGTATTGCTAAAGTCAATGTATACTCTAACCACCTAGAATATGTAGTAGATGTGGAATGTTTTAAACAAAAATGCAAATTTTATTGTGATTGTCCAAAGTTGTTAAGATGTTTCATCCTGCAACATGGTGGACTGAGGGAGACTCTGAAAATGCTATCTGTAGAGAACATGGATGAAGAAAAATGACAGAAGAAATAGAGGAAACTCTAAGGGAGGAAACAGATAATACAACAGAACAGCATGAGTCCCAAAGAAAATGTTTTTCTTCATACACTACTTATTTCCACTTGCCCAGACTGCACTACCTTAAATTAAGGGAAAGTTCAACAAGGCAAGTCTGTGCAATAATTTGAAACTTTAAGAAATATTGAGGCATGACCCATTTACTGCTAGGAGGCCGTATGGTGACTTCAAACAATGTTGTATTTTTATTTGAGTTTGCTTTGTGGTCTGCTTCATTGCCTGCAACCTGTTTCTGGGACAGTGATTTACAAATCTCCCCTGAGAGACTGCAAGGAGCCAAGACTAAACAGACTTTTGTCATTTTTGATCTTGTGATGTTTGATAATAGAGGTGAACAGGATGCAGTGTGGTTTTGTTACTTGAAGTGTTTCAATCACTGGTTTCTGGGTTTAAAGAGAAACATCAGATAAACAAAAATGCTAAGAACATGTAAAACAGGACAAATCTGTTGCAGCACTTTTTTTTCCTATTTATTAACCAATTATATAGCTTTATTTTATCGACAAGTACATTAAATAAAAATTCACAGGTTAAGCACCTGAAATAGGACTTTCTGAACAAGCTCTTTTGAATGACATATGGGAGTCTCGATAAATACATCGTTTCTGCCACAGTTTTCGTTCTCTCACATGAAAAATTGTAAGACTTTCCAGAGAACACCATGCATCATTTGAGTGAACTGGTATTGTAACTTTTAGTTATGTTTTAAGTTAAGAGTGGTCTTACAGTCCTATATGTCATTCCAGAAATACTTACTTGGGTAATTTCAGACAGTAGAAAAGAAACTAAAGATACTGCATATGATCTGTTATTTGGAAGATTTTTAGAATATATTTTAGTATTTCATTTGTTCTCACTGGTTATTTTTTTTAATTAAACTGACCCGTTAAGCAATAAAATGTGATGACAGTTTGTTCTCCGGAGTCTTGAAGGACTTCCAAAGCTATCCAGGTCCAAACTACTCTGGCTGTTGTGTTTTAACATGTTTTAATGCTTTGTATCTTGTTCTATTTAATCTGTACAAGCCCCTAAAAACAGTCAGTGATCACTGTTGACCTCTCTCAGTTTTTATTACCACTGTTCATTTTAAAGCTCAGTTTTTAAAACCTTATGATGTAACTTCAGCCCAGCCTATGCAGCAGTATATTAATTACTAACCTCGTATAGTGGATGGATTATTTAAGTTGTTCTCCTGACTGAAGTTTGGTCCCTTTACAGCATCCTGCCATGCAACTGCATTTGTCCCTAACCATCGGGAACCCTCACATTAACTTTTATCGAGTGGAAAAAGTTAGCGTTCATCCTCCAGCTTCAGTGCGTTTATATTATGCTAACATAGCTGTGTCGCTAGCAATACAAACGTCACTGCCATTTAGTTTTTTGTCTTCATTTATGTCGAAAGTGATAGCAGAGCTATACGTTTTCATGGTATATTATGTTTAGGTGGAAACTGGGGAGCTAACTCCCTGCTAACGTCTAACCCTGTTAAATTTCATAAGTTCTATTTTGATGGATCCCTGGATTTTAAACTTAATTGTTACACCTGGTAGCGCAGCCACACTGAACATTTTATTAAAGATGAAAGAATTTGACATTTTGTAACTCTCAGTGATGCCGCAGCGTTCGTTTGACTTAGGGACCTGAAGCGGAGTTTGGACCCAGAACAGCTAATGATGTCAGACTTAAAGACCGGATTCTTTGCATGGTGGCTGCTTGATGTTGTTCCATTCTTTGTCAAGAATGGGGCTAATCTAGTTTTGGGGAGGCAAACCCATGACTAATTCATTGTTTTGTTTTATTTTTTTGTTTGTTTGTTTTAATCCACGTGTACTTTTACTGCATTGACTGTGTGTTTGGGATCACTGTTGTGCTGAAAAATGAAGCTGTTGTGAATCATACTTTTCAGATGGTATTGTAGACCAAAATGTTATTATACTTTTCTGCATTCATGATTCCATCAGTTTGGACAAAATCCTAACATCACTGGCTGACATGCAACCGCAAACCATGACAGAGCATCCACAGTGTTTTACAGATGGCTGTAGACAGTCACGGTTGTATCTCTCTCATGACCTCCTCCATACATGTTTATTATGATTTGACCCAAAATTTAGAATTAATGTGGAATCCTCACTTGGTCCACAAAAAAAAAAAATGTATGCCCAGAATGTTGGCTTTAACTAATTTAATTACATATAATATTTTCATGTAATTTATTACATAAGTATAATGTAAAATTTGATGGAATCTTGATTTGTATACATTCAATTTACTCCAAGCAGATTTTCCTCTGTGATTAATTGCTTAGTGTCTCTGTAATATTGTTTCCCTGTATTATTGTAGATTCTCTACCTTACAATATAAAGCCCCTTGAGGTGACTGCTGTTGGGATTTGGTGCTATGTAAATAAAACGGAATTGAATAGAAATAATCATTTGAATAAATAAACCTTTGATTTCACATATCTCAGTTACATTTCATTAGTGCTTCATGTTTATTGAGGGTTTTTGTGTAATTTGGAATATCTCAGTCTTAAGAGTTACTTCTTGATAACCACCCTTCCACTGAGACCATTTCTGATGAGGTGTTGGCTAACATAAGATGATCAGTTAAAGGGCCAATGCATCTGTATCAGGTCTTTTCTGCATTAGTCCACCCCCGGTTCCTTAAGGACTTTCACATGTGGTTCATCTTCTGTAAAGAAAAAAAAAATAAGGCGTGCCAATTCTTCTTTTGTCCTCCACTTGTCCAGTTTCCTCAAAATTTTCCAAGGACAAATGTACACCACCTTGAGCTATATCATGTTTTTGGCTAATTGCTCTTTAGGAACCATCTTGTGTCATGGCTGTGCTGTGGCAAGCAGGAAGTGGGCCTAAATGCAGGTCTCAAACACAAAAAGGTAAACTTAGAACGGCAGCTTTATTCACTGGGAAAACGCCTCCATAAAAATAAACTCACATAAAGCAAACCAAAACCCTGAGTAAGAAACTAAGAACAAAAACACTGTGAAACCAGAAACACAGACAGATATACAGCACATGAGTAGGTACAACACAAGAAAGGGCAAAGGAAAACACAGGGCTTAAATACACAACGGAGTAATGAGGGAATGGGAAACAGGAGGGAAATACAGCTGGGACTAATCAGACATAATAAGAAAAGGGGAAACAAAACTAGATACACTGCACGCAGGACAAGGACTATGAAAATAAAACAGGAGACAATCACAAAGACACAGACTTGACATTGAGACATAGCGACATGACTGACTGGGGGAGACAGAGGGAACATGGAGACAAGAGTGACTAGACATGGAACATGGGGAAGGCAAAGTGACAAAACCCTAAATCCTAGGAACTAAGAATATAACACAAGCAGAACACAATAAAGAGAACCAAAACCATGAATAACAATAATCAAAGAATATAAATTAACCAACAAACACAAAACACTGGGTCACAGACCTGGTACCGTGACACCTTGTTGGTGCAAAATACCACTTCATGCCTATAAAACTGCATTATCTTTAGCATTTTACATAACTGTAACAACTTAAATTGAGACAAATAGTGTTTTTGTGACCATCTGTTAGTAAGTGCCTAAAGACACAATTTGAAACTGATTACAAATACTGCACTGAAAAACAGTGAAAAAGCCCATGCAGAAATACTTAATACTTTTAAATAGATTTTTCAGAGGCTTAAGTTGCATTGAATGTGTTGTGTTTTTATGGACTTGTCATTTTTACAGTTCACATTGCTCTCTTTTTTTCTCTTTAGGTTTGTTTTTAGCAGGGAAAATCTGACTGGTTGTCTTGTTTTGTGATTTGATGTTAGTGATGCTGATTTATTCTGAAGAGACTGATGTTCTGTGACCAAAGGAAATAAAACAACAAAGAAATATATTTTTAGTATTTAAAATGTGTGCTGAAATTTAATTATATTTTATTTTATTATTTATTTCTTTGACTGTGTGGCATTTAGATTCGTGCATCATGGTTAATTTAATATCAGAAGAAAAACATTAAAGGTGTTTTAGAGGCTGAACAGTGTTTCTTTTCATTTAAGGTTATTTGTGTTTATGAAATGGGATCACTAATGATACTGTATATGTTTTAGAGGAAAAAATCCAAAAAGAAAAATGACCAGCACATAGATACAGTCAACAAATACAATAAAAAAGCCATGATCCACATCATTTTTCTTAAGAATCAGCCTGAACAGTTAAGTGAGTTTTCTTAAGTCATTTATCATAACTATAATATAATTTAATAAAGCAAACCTCTGACTGTAGCTATAATGAAGTCACAGTAAACTGAAAAGCCACCTTAATTTTATTTTACAAATTAAAGAAAGTGGATAAAATAAGATTGGGTGGGTTAATGCCCGGCAACATCCCTGTTTGTCCCCCCTTTTTCCCAGTTGGTTCTCTCAACCAATCTTCTAAAGCCTCCCACTCTACAGCACTGAAAGGTTTAGGTGTATTTGAGAGCATATGTTCAGGTTCAGTAAAAATTTCTTTATCCCAGTTCTAATGCTGTAACCAGAGCGATTGCCTGCTTGAGAGATAGGCTGCCCCACTTTGAAGTGTATAAGGTACTCAGTATGCGTAGGTGAAACTGTAAATGTGCTTATCTTGTGTCAGTGTGTATATATGTGAGAAAGAGTATATGTGTATTCTTTGTGTTTGTGGGTGCAGTTCAATAGATAAGGGGTATCCTGAATAGGTTGAGTAATAGCATTAGGTTGTGAACAAATTCATGTGAGAGCAGTGTGTTCCATCAGCATGTGTGCAAAAAGTAGTAAGTCACTTGTACAAAGAAGTCATATACAAGGAGTTCACAGAAAGGGACAAAGAAATTCAGAAATATGTGTGTGTGCAAGTGAGGGAAAGAAAAAGAAAGAAAGGAAAGTGAGAGGGGACAACTCAGGGTGAAAAACAACCTTGGCTAAAACAGCTTGAAGCTTTTAAACTACTCAGAATTCTATACTGCACCTAAGTATTCAAGGGCAATCATGAATGCCCTGCACCACATACACACACTTTGTTAGGAGTACCTCCTCACAAACAAAACTTATCAGTCCATTTGACATGTGGCCTTTTCACCTCGTTTAACACCAAAACCCGATGACAACCTTTACACAACCAGAATCTCAAGGCAATGACTCAAACATCAAGCTTCACTAATGTGATAATCAATAGAGAGCCAAAAGTGCCCGAGCTGATAAACTAAAAGGCCTTACAAACAGCAAGGTTTGATCAAGCAGGCCCAACCATAGCCCTTGAATCAGGTTGAGAAAGATGAAGAAGAGAAAAAGAGAAAACATGTGAGGGGTGAGGAGGGTTGTAGAAGGAGCAGAGGGGTGAGACACAAGGCCAGAGGACGAGGGGAGAAAGGGAGCGAAGGGCCCAGTGGTAAAGCTCTTAAGAGAATATGATGTGATTTATGGAGGCCATTACACTGAAGGACAAACAAATGGGGGTTATTAGCAGCATATCAAGAGATGTACATGCACATGTACTCATAGACACACACTTACAGCTTAAACTCACACACACACACACATATATATATATATATATATGTGTGTGTGTGTGTGTGTGTGTGTGTGTGTGCTTTAGATGATATATGCAAAAATATTTTGGATTTGTAAGTAGCTCTGCCAGATTTGCATTATACATTATACATTGCATTATACAAAATACATTAAGTGTGTACAACAAGTAAGCATGTGGTGACTATGTTTTAAGATGAGGCTGCAGCAGAAGCATCACAAAATCAGTATGATTGTGTAAGTGTAAGTGTGACCGTGAAAAGAAATTTGTTTGCAAAGGAAAGTTAATAGTGTCGTTGTTTTCAGTACAGAGGTGCATCATGGCGGAAAACTGACAAGAACTGACAGTGAAGAGCAAAACAGACAGAGGAAAACAGGAGCGCAGAAACAAGACGGAGGAGGAAAGAATATAGGCATACATACAAAATAGGAGGAAAGACAGAGGCGGACATACAAAGCAAAGAGAGAGGATGGGGAGACAGAGAAAGAAAGAGAGAGAGAGAGAGAGAGAGACAGAAAGAGAACAAGAGGTGCCAGTTTGCAGATGAGAGGCTTGGAAGCCAGAAGGCAATTTAAACAGGCTTGGCTCCCTCTCAGGCATGACAGACTGCTCATTCCCCATCCTTACACACACACACACACACACACACAGAGAGAGGGAGAGAGAGAAATATGAAGTCATTCATGCATGCTGGCATACAAAACTACTAAGAAAAGTTAAACAACCAGAAACACTCAAGAAGCACAAGTGTGCAGGCAGTTGTCACAAAAAAGTACAAAAATGTGCAGATGCATATGCAAAATGCTCAAGCTTTATGGAAGTGTGAACTATACAGCCACAAAATCCTTTCAATCCCCCAAACTCTGCATATATACCAAAATGTGTGTGCTCAAGCAAAGACACACACATATTCAGTGCTAACACTAACACAACACACACACACACACACACACACACACACACATCTCACCTTAATCATTATCATTTCACAGCTTGAAACTGGGAGTAGATTGAATCAGCTATTGTGTGATGGCAGACATACTAATGGTTATTAAAAATTTACATTCAATGCACTCTCACTTTCTCAATTTGGGCAACTTGCCACTCACCACAGCCCCCACAGATAATAACAGGAATTTTAGCCTAACTCTACAGCTGCTTTGTCTTTTCTGGCAGACAGAAATGAAAGATATGGAATCTAACCTGTCCCCGTGGCAGAGCAGTTACTCCAGTCAACTTCTAACTTTGATTGACCAAAGGCTCTCTTTTTATATGATTCACTTGAATGCTGAGTGCAACACGCCTTGCTCCTTTTTGTTCTTTTTTCCACATCTGACTAATATGTTGTTGGAGGTGGATTTATTTTCTTTGAAATTTAATTTCATCACAGCCTGATAATTAGATATCCTCTTCTATCCTTAAGTGTGAGTATTTTTGCAATCATTTATCACTCAGTTGTTTGGAATTTAAAGGTTGATCCCTAGTGTTTGATAATTTGTAAAAGAAAGTTTTCATTTTTCCTGAGATTTGTTTTGGGAAATATATTGAATAGTCTTAGATTTTTCAGGTCTTTATGGGTCTATTCTTATCAAATGTATTTTCCATCTAATTGTCCTAGCAAAACTCGCTTATCCCTTTTAGTGGGCAAGACTGGATTAAACTTCTGACATGTGGTGATTCTGCAAGTAAACAGTTAAGACAAATGCAGTTCAGATTTTAAAATAAAATAAACTTTCATCTTTGGACATGACTCGGTCTCACATTTTCACACTCCCCCCCCAGAAATTTAACACCAAATGTCAAAAAGGTTTTTTACTGCAATGGCAAGTTAGACTTTTTTGGGGAAATAAAATAAACAAAACATGATTATTGTATTACCATATTTTATTCATTCTGAGTGATGGAAATTACTTTAATAAATTGTATGTTGATTATATATTGATTTTAATTATTAATTATGTCTCATCATCAGGTCTAATGAAGATCAAATACTCTTTTACAGTAAGTAATGTTTTGAACTGTATAGTGACAACTTGACACTTTAATTACTGTATGTTGATAAGTCATCATTATTTCATATTGAGCAGACTTAGTTAAATGTATTTAAACAATTAACCAATACTCTGTGATCAGCGCTACAGACACATCAAATATACTTGTTTATATAGTCATTCATAATACTATAACAATGAATGTAATAAACAGTAAAGCGGTTGAGGTTGGATGTGGGTGATACTTTTACTGGTATACAACATACTTATGAGTGGAACTAAGGTAACTAAGATCATCAACATATTAACGTCCCAAGACCCGAACTCTTTCAAGGCATGCATTTTTTAATTTCTCTTTGCTATTTGGGCTGATTGGGACCTGATGAATGTAAAAACAAAGAATCATCTTTTTACCTGATGTAGTGTCTGGGAAAAATGATATCCACATATGAGGACATTTGTTTTAAATTTCAATAGAACAGTGGCAATATAATGTCCTCGTAAGTGGATATCAGGCCCTTGTAGAGCAAAATTTAGTACTGTGGTCTAGACAAACCAAAATGTGATGACCACATATGTGGACGCCGGGTCCTAGGAGGTTAAAACTAAATGAATTTAATTAATTTTTTGGACAGTGATCATTTTTAAGTGCTATAAAAGTACCTCTATGCATATAGTGAGAATACAAAACCAATTCGTATTACCATGCCTGACACTACCAAGTTAGGCCTTGTAGAAAATATGGCTGGTCAACAATTTTACATGTCCATGCACAAATAAATTCCAATGAGTGAGTTTACATGGACTGAGTGAATCTGAGCTATAAGTGTGTGTGTGTTTCTGTGTGTGGCCCTGGGTGAATGTGCAACTACTGCATATTCGCAGTACCCTAACACAAGGGGCTACAAGGTTAATGAAAACAGGTCCCAGACACATTTATACAGATGGCACTATGGATTATTAGTGACTGGCTGGCTGACAACCACCTATTAACATGTCTGACATGTTTTTGGACTGTCTACCTGGCCTGTTTGCATCCAAGCACACCAAGGCCCTGTTCCAGTCCAGCCCCTGCCCTCTCACATCGTCACAGAGTATAAGTCTGTGTGGGGTCACATTCGTGAATATGGAGGATCCCTTAATTATGAAGTAGGTTAGCAATACACCAGCAAGCATTTTGACTCCCTCACCATTCTCCTACTTCCAATCAGCATGCGCACTGATTTATACTGAAGCCATCCATCCATCTTCTGTCGCTTCAGGTTTGGGTCGCAGGGGCATCAATCTTAACAGAGAAGCCCAGACTTCCTTCACTCCAGCCAAAACCTCCAGCTCATCTGCTGGAACACCAAGACATTCCCAAGCTAGACATGAGATATAATCTCTCCAGTGAGTCCTGGGTCTGCCTAAGGGCCTCCTCCTGGTAGGACATGCCTAGAATTCCTCACCTAGGAGTTGTCCGGGAGGCATCCTAGTCAGATGCCCAAACCACCTCAACTAATTCCTTTTGATGTGGAGGAGAAATGGCTCTACTCCCTCTCGAATGACTGAGCTCAATGCTCCCAGCCTCCATTGGAATGCAATCAAAGCTCTGCCGGAGATGAGAGTTAACAATCTTGCTGCCCTGGGCCTCTGCCAGACATTCCCGGTGCACCCAGACTATAAATTTGGGTCTGCCAGGTCTGTTCAGCATCCTCCCCCACCACCTGATCCAACTCACAACCAGGTGGTGATCAGTTGAAAGCTCTTCACCTGAGTGTCCAAGACATATGGCTGCAGAACTGATGATATGATTGCAAAATCGATCAACAGCCTGCGACTTACGGCATCCTGGTCCCATGTGCACTTATGAACACCCTTATGCCCAAACATAGTGTTCATTATGGGCAAACTGTGGTTAGCACAGAAAGCCAATAACAGAATACCATTCAGGTTCAGATAAGGCAGGCTATTCCTCCCAATCACACTCTTCCAGGTCACATTGTCATTACCTACGAGACTGTTGAAGTCCTGCAGCAGAACAATAAAGTCTCTACATGGAGCCCTTTCCCACACCCCATCCAGTGACTAAGAAAGCTGGGTACATAGGCACAAATGACAGTCAGGACCTGTTCCCTGACCCAGAGGCACAGGAAAACAACGGTCTCGTAAACTGGGGAAAATCCTCAATACGCAGGCAGCAAATTGGGGGGATACAAGTATACCCACCCCTGCCCACCGCCTCTCACTGAGGGCAACTCCAGAGTGGAAGAGTCACACTCCTCTCCAGGAAACTGGTTCCAGAACCCAAGCCATGCTTTGAGATACTGACTAGATAGTCTGTATCTCCCAACCTCACGCACCAGTTCAGGCTCCTTCCCCACCAACGAGGTGACATTCCATGTACAAGAAGGCAGAGCGCCAGCACTTTCACCTCTGACTCCCACCGAACCCCTACGGATCCTCCTGTGGATGGTGGGCTCACAGGACGATGAACCCATGTCACCTTTTCAGGCTCAGCCAGAAAAATCCCATATGGCATTAATCCCATATCCTAGATATAGGACTAATAGTATTCCTTATCTTATCTTATCTTATAATTTGCAAAGCTTGGGATGCTAACAAAAACGTAGTCTTGAAAAAGAAAATCACTGCGAGGGGACCCTTACTTTTGTGAGTGCACTTACTAGTCCATTTCTAGCTGTACTGTATGTCTTGTTATATGCAGGTTTTTACCTTGGACTGGTCATTGCTATCCTCTCCTTCTCTATTTCCTATTACTAGTGGGATTTTTTTTTTTTATCTCTTCCTGGTTTTTCTCATCTTTACCTTCATTGGCCAAAATGTTTAACATAATATCTAATATCTCCTCATAGGGAACTCAGCTGCATAGAGAGATTAAAGCCTGCAGGTGGAAAAAGAAGGAGATGGAGTCTGAAAGATTGGTAAATAAAACAACAGCTTGGAGTTTTTTTTCTCAGGTACTGGTAATAGGCACTTTCCTCTCTCTTTACTTTGTTCTAACAAAGGCGACTCACTTTCAGTTCTCTAATGCAGTTTTAGTTCGTGAAACCTCATGTTGCATTTTCCTCTCCATCAAAGCCAATTTAACATTAGTTCACTCTTTTTCTATGGGAATCCACAGGTAGTCTTAAAACCCCATTTCCAATGGTAAGCCTCTCAACTCTAATGCTCTTGCACTGAGAGCTTCTTTGTGCTTGTTAAGTGTGTGCGTGTATGTGTGTGTGTAACAGAGAGAGAGAGTGACGGTGCATGCACATTCATACTTTATGTAGTAGTATAAGTATTTCTGTCTTTATTCCTGTGTACCTCATGCATGGGTGTTTGTGAGTGAGAAAAAGAGCTTTCACTGGTGTTTGATAATGTGGTGCCTCACCGTGTTGTTGCCAAACCCTTTAAACATGCTATGATGGTCTTTTTACCTCCACCCTCAACCCCAACCCCCACCCTCACCCCCAGTATGCCACCCTCCATTCCTCCAGACAGTTGCTATGGTGACCATCACGACACCATAGAGACAGCAGTGGGAAGCTGACTGGGAGGGTGGAAGGGGGGAAGCGGCACTTAGGGATGAGAGAAAGGATGCCAGATAGAGGAGAAGATTTTTTGTTCACAGAAAAAAAAAGTGGAAGAAATGCTCAAGGAGATGTCATAGTGGCTGTGTAAGGGCAGCTGTTGTGAGAGGGAGGAGGTGATAGAGTTGAGGGAGACATAGAAACACTGGGAAGGAGAGAACCTGAGAGAGACTGTCACTGAGTGTGTTTTTATAACTAAAAAGCAGCACTAATGCAAAGGAAAAATAAAATCCATATTTAGGCTGTGTATATTTTCCACCCCAAAAATGGGCTTCAGATGTGAAAGTGTGTCCTTTTCATTGAATGCTAACCTTGAAAATTATTTCAGAAATGCCATTATTCATCTAACCAACCCCCATGTTCAATTTCAAAACTTAGTTCTCCCACCAGCCAAACACCATACTACATCACAAGATGAACTCCAGTGAAATGTTGCATTAGCTTTATTTACTCTGTGCTCTTCAGGAGACAATTACTATCTGGGCCAGGAATGGTGAGGATGAGGAGGAGTAAGAGGTGAGAAGAGTAGAATGGTGGAGTAGGATGCTGGTTGCTTTGGCACTTACTAAAAAGCTGCATTTAGTACAGGTAAATTATAGGCCCTATTCCTGTTGTGAGCCTGTTATGAATGCTCTAGCATCTCTGCAGTTCTTTTATGCCTGTGGCTGTGTTCAACTGTGTGTTTGTGTCACAGCGTAAAAGCGAGTGAAAATCCACATTTGCTAACCATGTGTATATGTGTGCATAGAAATATGTGTGTCTTCGCTCACCGCCCACAAATAAACCTCATATGCCAGAGGGCCAAACATCAAGGCACTGTTGTTCCTTATTAGGAGTCCCAGTGGCTTAACAGAATTAGCAAAAAGAAGTAAGCAGTGCCGCACCCTCAGATGAGCTGATCTCAACATTGATACCTGTCACATTTAAAAGTCTCTGCCTGCAAACCGAAGACAATGAGATTTATATATGCAAAGGGCAAATACATTAGTGGAAACACAGACCTGTCAGTTGCATTTCCCAAGCATGATCTGACAAGGGATACAGAGACAGGAGAGAATTTAAAAGTGCACCTAGAGAAAACAAAAACATAGTTTTTTTACTCATAGTTTTTGCTTTAGGATAGAAAATTATATGAGCACTGAAAAACAAAATAAGGCAACTGACTTTTTTTTCATTGCTCTGGTACAAGTTTAAACGTCATGATATTAAGACACTAAGGGCGTGAGGTAATGGAAGGAATAAATCTTAACTTGGTGACTCATATAAAGCTGTTTGTGGAGCCTAAGTACGGTACACATTTGTCAGAAAAAGAGAGAGAGGTAGTGCCAGAAAGAGAAAGATATCCTTATGATTGAGAGCATGATGACAAATATTTCAGTCTGGATGGAATGTGCCTTGCTGTTTCTTCCCAACACATAAAACCAAATCATCTGTGTTTCACTGCCGAGGAAATAGGATTCAGAGCTGGGTTAAATGGTGTTTGCAAAATATTCTTAGCATTTCTTGATCTTGCTTGAAATAACAGATGAGTGAGATTTGCAACATAGGAATGATGAATGTGTCTTGGAGAAAATGAACAGTAACAACAAATACATCCTAAAAAATTCAAGATTATTATTGTATAAATATGTTTGAAGATGTGTGTGGTCTGACACATGTAGCAAAATCTTCTGCACAAAGAAAATGGGGGATCAGTGACAATAAACATGACTGGGTTGCAAAGAGGGTTGCAGAAGTGGGGCAGCTCATTTCAACCAAATTGATTAAGATTAAAGGGTTACTCCACCAACTTTAGAATCTCACACACACACACACACACACACACTTTATTTATACATGCCTTTCAAGAGACTCAGTTACAAGCAATTAAATACCAAAATCACAGTAAACATAAAATAATAGTTTCAAAACACCATAGACTCAAAAGTCAATATGTCATAAAATTAAAAAGTAACAATACAAAATTTAAAAAAAAAATAGACAAGCTTAAAAAGATAAGTTTTAAGACTGGCTTTATCAACTGGGAGCAAATCAACATTGCAAATATAGTGTAGGAGAGCTTTCTAAAGATGATGGGCCACTTGGCTGAAAGCTCTAAAGCCCTTGGTGGTCAGGCGAGCAGGTGATATAATAACAGTAAGAGAGGGGGAGGATCTCAGAATATGCTATGGAGTGGCAATGTGCAGAAGATCAGAGAGAGACTTGAAAGTATGATGCAAAATAAGTTAACATAGTATTTTACAGGAAGCCAGTGAAGCTGTTGAAGAACAGGAGAAAAATGTTCTGGGGGAGGGATGTAACCAGAGTATGTACAAAAATAGTACTACTGTTAGCTATAAGATATCAGCAAAGCAGACTAATATTATATAAATATGCAGATATGCAGACTAAGTTGCTGATATGTCCTTCAAAATTTAAGGTATTATTGAAGACAACACTTAGTGCCAGTTTTACTAAATGGGATAAAATAGCGTGTGAGTGGAACCCTCATAAAGCACTCCGTGTGGTTAGTTTTACATGTTAAAAAGTTGCACTGTTTTCTCACCACCACTGTCCTCTAGTCAGTGTATTTCAATATCAATCACAAAAAAAGCATCCTTTTTTTCGACATATAGCGCAATTTGGATTAAATTTCATATCATAAATGTTAGTAAATCAGTTAACATGCTTGAACAGTTGAGGTGGAAAAATATTTAAGAAATGTAGATGCAATTCTTAGTACTTTATTCTGATTTTTGTTTTGTTTTTCTTTTTTGATAATTTTTATCAAAATTTGATTTTATGTTTATATAGGAAGAATTCATATGTGCTTTAAGGCAAAAATTATGTTATGGGGTTAGCAGGTCTCGACCAGGACCAAAAACTGGCCCTGGCATTTTTGGCCCTCCGCTTACAATCTCTCTCTCTCTCTCTCCCTCTTTCTCTCATAAAAATAATAAAAACTCCCACTCCCCCTGCAGGCAGTCTTTATCCTTCAAGCTCGGGTCCTCTAGCAGATGCCTTCGTGCTTGAGGGTCCTGTGCAGTATCTTTGCTGTTGGTAGGACTACACTTTTCTGGACAGAGATCTCGGATGTTATTCCTCGACCAGCCACTCACCCAGTTTGGGGGTCACTGGGACTACTGTTGAAAAAAATAAACAGTTTGTCCAGCCACTGGTAGGATTTCTGGATATCAGTCACTTCCTCTATCTGCCGGTGGTACATACCATGCAGGGGCTTGTCCTTCCATGATGGTTCCTCCTCTTGCTCCTCTTTCTTGGGTTTCCGCTGCCTGAGGAAACCCAAGAATCTGA
>VVHJ01021658.1:9354-28151 GCA_015107715.1 Tylochromis polylepis
AAATTTCATAAGTCCTGCTGTATGGGTGCACATATATAAGCATGTGTGTTTTGTGTTTGTGTGTGTGTGTGTGTGTGTGTGTGTGTGTGTGTGTGAGAGAGAGTCTTTGCATTTGTGTCTACATGCTCACGAATGCACATACAGTACAGAAAAATGATAAAAATCATGGGCAATTCAATAATAATATGCAAAGTAGTTATGGTTTTGCAGCTGCAGGGTTAAGACATCACCATTAAAACCACTTACAACTCCTCATTTTCTCTGTGTTTATCCATTTTTCAGAACCTATTGAATGGCTTGAATTTCACTTTATAGCCATACCTTTGACAGGGTTTAATTTCACACTGTGAAAATTGTCACCTCCAGAAAAGAGGTTTTTTTGCGCGGATAATTTTGGACACTTGACTCACAAGGCATATGGGTTAATGATGTGTTTTAAAATTCTTGGGATTACATTTTAAGTTTGTGTGTGTGTGTGTGTGTGTGTGTGTGTGTGTGTCTGTGTGTGTCTGTGTGTGTGTGTGTTGGGGGGGGGGACTAGTATCAGATATTATATTTATATACATGCAAACTACTCAAAGAAAATTAAAATAACATTTTTTAATCAGAGTGTAGTGTCAAGTCAGTCAAACTTCTGGGATATTGATACTGATCAGCTAAGTAGGAGACAGTTATTAATCAGTTTCAGCTGCAAACAATCATTTTACAGGCAGAAGCCACTGATTTTGTTACCTCCTTATCTTTTCTGAAGTGTTCCTTTATTTATTTATTTATTTATTATATCAATATCAATATCTCAATACTCAATATCTTCAAGCATAAGTCGGAAGTCAACTTCTTTTCCTGTATTTTTCTATTCGATATTTCAGTTGCCAACCTTGCCAACCGCACAACAAGTCAACCTTGTTGTGCGGTTGGACAAATTCCCACCTACCCATCTTACAGCTTGTACCAGCTTGCAGTGGTGGTAGTTATTTCCTTCTTGTTTAGGGCCAGTCTAACCAGCACATGCAGCATAAGCAAGCAGCAGGGCTTGTTCATCTGCTGCTATGCTGAACTCACTGAGAGTGCACTGCAAAAGATACTCACGTGACTCCATCTTCACCCTACACACGACAAAAAGAGTCTAAATCTTTCTCATTTTCTGTTTTAAATCTATGAGGTTCTGACTCACCTCTGAATGTTAGTAATTTATGTGAATTCCTGTTTAATTTCAAGTTCTCTCTATGTAGATGACGACTGAATGGTGATGTTTGCCGACAGTTCGCAGTTACTTTTAAGACAGATTTGTCACAGTTGGTGTAATTACAAACTTGACCCCAGTGACTCCATCGCATTCTGATAGCAAACTGGTAGCAGACTGATGCTGTCTTATTGCCGTCTTAAATCACCAATGTCACTTTAAAGATGGCAACTGACTCTAGGTTGTCTCAGATCTGGTCCCGTTTTGAAGCAACTAAATCAAAAAGATTGCAAGTTGCACATGGTCAAAATAATTCTGGTCATGCCCTGGTCTACAACCACTGTTTTCCCTAGTGTTACTGTAACATTAAATATATTATAAAACTTGAGCAATATATATTAGCAAATGTATTGCTTAATGAACAGGCAGCTGGACAAGTGGTGGTGCTGGTTATAGTGCCAACAGTTGGCAAAGGATCAGTTGTACATTTGAAGTTGTTCCTCTTGTTGTTTGTATCTTTGAAAAGACCCATTTATGTTTTAACAGTCTAATAGAGATAATCCTATGTCTACAGTTAATGCAAAATGTCAGCACTAATTTATCCAACAGGGAAGAACAAAACTCAACAATCCTTTGGAGATTAGTTAGCACTTATAAAAATGCACATGGTCAGTTATCTTTAAATCCCGGTGTCTTGTGTATATGTTTTAATAATTAAAAAGGAATCTCTGCTGGGCCAAGTTGAAGTAAAGTACAAAAGCTTTTGAAGAGGTGTGTTATCCTCCAACATCCCATTGGTCTGAGCAGGAATAGACATGAAAAATGCT
This sequence comes from Tylochromis polylepis, assembly GCA_015107715.1. NCBI lineage: Eukaryota > Metazoa > Chordata > Actinopteri > Cichliformes > Cichlidae > Tylochromis > Tylochromis polylepis. The sequence goes on from VVHJ01021658.1 coordinate 11,365, forward strand.
CCACTGAGGGCATAAATTGTTTTTCTGGCTCATGAATTTGCATGTATCACTGTTTTTTATTTATCACTTCTTTACCACCCTTTGCCATTGCACACACTGACAGTAGCCTATGCACTGAGCTTTTCACTTCACTGCGGTTCTGAGCCCATATGTCAGCTCAGATGCAGTTTGTGGTGAAGGGTAGGGTAGGCACAGGTTTGTGGAGCAGTGCTCTTCAGAGGTTTTAAAAAATATGTGAAATTGTTTATGTTTTCACTAACTATTTTTGTGAGGCATACAGGTTGTGTCTTTTTTTTTTCTGGTGTTACTGAGTTTAAGTGCAGAAGCCACAGAAATGAAACACTCACCGGAATAATCCTCATGACATGAGTCAAAAAATATATATACTCACTGTTTATAATAATGTGCAGAGATTTGATAGTCCTTAGAACTCATCCTAAGTTCTAAGGTGTGTTTCTCCAACTATTTTTGATATGAAACTTCTGTGAGAACTAGCTTTCTAATACACCATTTAGAAACAAAAACACAGAACATTATTTACTTCCGATACTGAGTGATCCTGTTGCCGTGTTGGGAGATTTAAATAATTAATGCCACTGCCGCTGTGCTATCCTTGCAAATTACATAGCTCCTCTCTCAAATCAGAGACTGTAGCTGAAACACATGAATCATTCCTGCTGTTGTTTTATGGCAAAAGATATTCAATCGGCTGAATGGAAGAAACCCTGTATTCTATGTTGGTATTAGCTGCTCACTCATCAACAAAAACAGCAGCACTGACATTTGGATCACATCAGTGTGTTGGATTTTTTTAGATAAGGATCTTCATCGTGCACATAAAGAAGGATTTTTGTAAATATTAGCATGTTTTACATAGAGAATGTGTAACAAAAAGCCAACAAGACCACCTTCAACATATATTAGCAATCTTTAGTTATTTTTAGAGGTCTTAGGATGTGTACCTCTGAAAAGTGGCCAAGGCTGAATGTGCATTTGCAAAAAAAAAGAAGTCCTCAGAGTCGAGTTGTAAATGAAAACAACTTGGTGCCAAAAGGAGCACTCAGACTGTTCTGCACTGTCCAATCACCGTAACAACAGTCTTAACTTTTTCCCTTGTCTGCTTTCTTCTTGCTTTCTTCTTCTTTAGAAATTTCCAAAAAGATACAGGCATAGGAAAATAGACTTGCACCTAAGGTAATTGCATCAAAACTGCATTTTCCTAAAAGTGGCTTTGTACCAGAAGGAATCTACAATGGGGACCACAATAGCAACTCAGAAATTGGGGATGACAGGGAATGCAAACCCATAGCATTGTGTTATTTTATGCTGCTTGGCTATTTTTCCCTACTGTCTTATTCAGTGAAATAGTATGTACTGAAAGTATAGCTTAGAAGATTTTTGAAAAATAGAAAAATAGTCACTTTGGGCTGTGGATGGGAATGACTCTGCATGTATTGTGTCAGCCATACTAATATGCTAGAGTGGGAATTTTACACAACACACTCTCATTAAATAGCAGAAACAAAATGAAGGGATATATGGAACTATTTAACAAAAACAAGAATTTTGTCATGAGATTGTCTGTATGTGGGACAGTTCCAGTCAATTTATGACTGTTGTTAGATTATCTTCATACCTCTTGGGAGTCCTGTCACTTCATTCAGTCTCCCAAGAATAAGTGAGAAGTAAAATTTGGCTTTCTTCTTTGAGTCTTGTAAGGTCAGAATTCCAGTCAGTAAAATGTGAACACAAATCAAAAGCATGTTCTGTAGCAGTAGTGTGTAAGCAATACCAGGATCCAGTCCCTGGTGAGCCGAGTGCACTGGCACATTAGGCCTCCACATGCCACAGTAGTTCTGCTCTGGATCTATCTGCCCTCGGAGATAAAGCGGCAAGGCCAGAGAATGCAGCAGCACAACGAAGCTATCCAACCCTTTACTGGTACATCCTGATCTGTTTCACCTTCCAGTATAAATCCATTCTGACCTTAGTCCTACATCGAAATAATTGTTGCTGGTGCCAAATACATGTAACTAGCCAATAGAAGAATTGAAACTGTAGAAATAATAAAATTTTTTAAAAAAATCTTTCCTGCTTTTCTTTTGCTTTGGATTAGGTAACAATATGTATTGTGACATGAAAGTATTTTCCTGTGTTTGAAGGTCATAATTCAAATATTAAATTTCTATTTTATTCTATGATATTTTATTAAAATAAATCTTAAAATGTGTGACGATTACCTGGAAACAGGTGGCTTTGATAGTCAGGGTTGCAAAATGCAAATCCACTTACTTCTGTTTAATTATATAATAATAATTTATTAAACCAAATGCCCAGAGGCAGTACCTTCAAACAAAGGAGCACACACTTCTGTTTGAAGGTAATCATATAAATATTATGTGTGATGCTGTGGATTCTTTGCTGGTGTCAGGGCCGGCCAGACAATCAGCTGTATGGACTCAGTTTAGCTTTAGGGAGGGAAGTTCTAACAAATAAAAACAAAACCAAAAAAAGCCAACTACCAGGGCTTCATTCCCAAAAGGACAGAAAAAGCCCACAAAGAGGAGGAATCTGAGGATACTGAGGAACTGCTCACTCTGGGAGAGAGTCCATGCAGTTCAGCATCCTTTACAGAGAATCAGGACAGCCATCAAGGACATTAGGTGTACCTGAAAAAGAGGAAGGAGATGGGGAAAGAGGAGCAGAAAAGAGGAAAGGAAGAGGAAGTAAACACAAGGGGATGGTATATAACAGCTGAGATCTGATTAAAACAAACATCAGGAAGTATGGCCATTACATGGAAACACCTGATATAGTTTCTGTGTAATAACCATGAAGCAGGGCTGAAAAATACAAAATTACCTGTTCCAATTTAATTTCATCGTAATAACAGATTAAATCAAATGTCCAGAAGTATAATTATTTCCTAGAAAGACATGAAAATTTCTGAGTAATCAACTTGAATCAAGTAATCATTACACTTCTTGGTACTTGTTTTAATCAATTCAACATAACATTAAATAGGTAGGTCTACATTTTGCAGCCCGGATTCACGGTTATTGCACAATAATTCCAGCTAAGAAGCTACAGCAAACACATAATATAGTCATTACCTTGAGACAAAAGTAGAATCCTTAAGACATAAGAAATCATTTTAGCATGTAAATACTTAAATGGTACTTTGCATTGAGATTTTGGAACTATACAGCAGTAGTTTAAGTTGAGGAAACTTTCACTTTTTCCAACCCACGATTGCTTCTTCTGGTTATAAAAAATAATAAATATAACTAAATAATAATAACAAGGATAAACTGAAGAGGATGGATGGATGAAAAGGATGCATTTAAAGTCCAAACAAATCAGAGAAAAACAGCTAATTTTCAGTTTTCAGATTGTTTATGGTCTCTTTGTACATGCTTGTCTACCTAACTCAAAGTTCTCCTAGCTACATGCACCACTGTTTCATAGTTTGTTGTGTTTCTACCTTTTTTTTAAAGTGCTGCTTCTTTCTCAGGTCTAATTCTAAATAAAGAATGGTGCTCATAAACTTTGATTTTACATTCATATTAAAAATCTAGAGAAGTCATAATGCAGAGAGGTTCACTAAGCTTCCACTCTGAGCACTGCAAAGTGAGTTGAAGGGAATATGATCTAATATAGTAATGAAAACCACAGCACAGTTTGCATGAATATATTGTTACTGTGATAAAGATACATGTAGGGCGAGAGAACTTGTGTGGACCTAAATGCCTCATCATCGATTTTTTGACAAAGGGCCAGGATTAGCTAGTAGAGGGTGATTGTACTTTCCATGTTAATGATCCTGTTTGCCTCGAGTGCACGAGTACTATAAGACTGTGGCATATGTAGATGTTTCTCTTGCATCTCTTAACAATTGCTTCAGGCATAATAGCACACATTTGTTTGCATCTTTCTATCTCCTCTCCCCTCTCCCGTGAATGCAGAAGGGTTGTGTTGTTATTTTCTTTTTGTTTTTTTGTGAATCACATCAGAATCTCAGGAGCAACTGTCAACTGGCCAGCTGTTCATATGGGTATTTATTTGGCCATTTAAATTCTAATAGACAAACTCTAATCTTGTATGGAAGTTCAACTGAGCTCAGACCACACTCAGTTGAACAACATTAGCAATCCCTGCATCTGATTAGGATTTTTCGGGGGCAACAGCGTACAATGCACTTGTCACGGCTGCCCATTTATCTAAGAGGTTTTAAACAATCACTCCTAATTCACTCCTGCCAGTTAATCAAACACAAAACAATATCACTTCACTCACATTAGTTCTCAAAAGCGGTCTTAAGGACATTTAGTACACTTGGCTAGCCGGACAGTTTCCTTGTATTTGGTGTGGTTCTTGTTGTAATCATGGACACAGCGTGGAGTTTATTTGCTAAGATCTTTCTGAGGGGTCTCAGAAAGAGTTATAGATAGCTCAGTTATGAACACACACATATAGCATTTTTTTTGATCTGGCAATATGAAACTCTACATTCATGGCCACTCCTAATAGCTAATTGTGCATATTCAACTTATAGTCGATAATGAAAATCACTAAAATTCCTATTGTAGTCTGAACAGTCAGCCACTGCTCTTTCACCGAGCTGAATGGCTGCTGATAAGAAAATACATGCCAGGACAACCCAGCAGTACCCGATAGACCACTTTGTGCTTATTGTGTTGATGACCTCAGGGGAGTGAGATTAAATTAACTAAATTTCTTCTTCACCCATTATCGTTACTGTTAGTTTAGTCTTATTTAATCAGTGTTGATGTGAAATTTTTGGCTTAAGTTTTGGTGAATGTGTGCATACTGCACACGAGGCAGGAACCACCATCACTTTCCCTGCTCCTGTGTCACTGCTCGATTTTCTTTTTAAAAAAAACAAAAAACAAACTTCTTCAGCAACTCAGTTATAATGGTTCGTCTGTCTTAGCTCATTATACAGTCAAGCTCACTTAGATGTGCATGTTGATAAACTCACACCAAAAGGAAGAGCTGGCAGAGAGCCTAGGAGATGCCTTTTTGTGTCCTTGTTTGTCTTATGCCAAAATCCTTCTGTGATCTTCAAGACTAGGCACCCTTTACCTCACCCTTTCCTCCATTTCCCTCACTATGATCTTGCCTTTATGTTACCTTCTCCTTCCTTCAGTTGTTCCATACCTTTCTCATTCCTCCCTTCCTCTTTCTTTTCTTATCACCTGCACAAACAATGTTGTACTCCCCTGATACAAGCCTCATTCTCGAATATATTCCATAGTCTATTTCTACACCCAGCTCCTATTGCCCCTTTCAACTTTTCAACTTCCCTGAGCCCTGTAGGGTCTACAGCCTTTCCCTAAGCTTACACTTACTTCCAGATGCCTCTGACCCATACTTACATATCTTCCTGCCAGCAACTACACCATACACTGAAGAGATTTTTAGAGTCTTACTTGTCTTTTGCAAACAGGGGTTAAAAAGGGCCAGTTCAGCTCGGGCAGCTTCACTTTTTAGTACAATCATGTGATAGACAACCTCACTTTACTGTCTTCAGCAGTATATGGTTTTACTGTGCTTGTCTAAATAATTAATTTTTTGTTGACTGGTACCATTCAGTATTGTGCAAAAGTCTCCACCCACCCCTCACCTTTCTTTTTTGTTTTGCCTATGAGGAGCCAGACTTTCTTTCTCCAGGCTTCCTGAGTTTTCCTTTGGAGATTGGCCTCTTTTCACTCATTTTCAGTCTAGTTCTTCTACATGACCATTTTCAGAGGAATGGTTTTTGTTTGTTTGTTAAGCCTCTTGATATTGACCTACAGATAATTTCAGCCAGCTCCCAAACACACTATCAGTGCAGTAAAAGCATACCTGAATAGAAGAACACAGTGGAACACTATCAGTTATGGATTTGCCTTACCAGAGTCTGGAACTCAACATTATTGGAGCACTGTGGGATCATCTTGACAGACAAAAAAAGGCAGCCAATATCCAAAGAAGAGCGTTGAATGTTCTTTAAGAAGCCTGGAAATACATGCACGCATACATGTTGGTGTTACAGTAGCACAGGTAACAGTGACATCTGTCTAATAAAGAGATATATTTGTCATGTCTTAAAAGGTTTTGTGCTCAGTATTTACTCTTACCAAGTTCAAGTTCTAATAAGAGACAGAGAGAGAAATGTAAATTTAGTTCAATGAAGCCGCTTGAGACGCATAATATCCATTTTCCAAAAGCAGCTACAATCGGCCTTTTTCTCCCATAAAATTTAACCTTTAGAATCACTTTCCAGGGAATTAACTGAAATAACAAATGCACCCAAAAATGAACTAATAAACAAAGCCAAGTGAGAGTGAACCCCATCTATGTGTTTACTCTTATATTTAATAAGTATGTTTATGAGTTGGATTTTTATGTGTTTATTTGTTTAAACCAAGCCAGAAAAAATAAATTTTCACTTTCAGTTGAATTTCTTTATTAGTAATTGTAGCTTTTTTTAAATTTATTTTTATTTATTTATTTTCAACAGTTTGTGGCACTAGCTGTGGCTTCTAATACGAAGGCAATGAGGAGATAGCTGGAGCACACAGCCATGAAGGACTGTGATATACAACAGTTTGCATGTCAGTGACCTTGACAGTGTTTGCATATAAAGCGACCTTAGTGGAGAGAGTGAGGGGATGGGTTAAATTTTTGTCCCTTTGTAATGCATGGAAACTATAACATGTAATGTTAAAAATAGGTTCGTGGTGAGCGGCAGCACAAAGATGGATGTTATAAACACTCTATTTTTTAGGCAGGAGAAATATCACGGGGGAAAAAAAGCTGTCTACATTTATATTCCAAGGTCAAAGCACAACATATTGAATAGTCATAAAAGATGAAATGACATTTGGGTCTGATTATTGTTATCTTCAGTCCTTCAGCATGCCCTCCTTTTGTGGTAACAGACTTCTAATATGTTTTTGCCACTTAAATAGCTCTATATATCTCTTAAAATGTGACACACATCTTCTCTTCTCTTCTCTTCTCTTCTCTTCTCTTCTCTTCTCAGTATTGCTTTTGCCCTTTGTCACTGACTACACCATGTGCTGAGCAGCAATTAAGCGGAGTAATCCTGTTTCAGTGACAATAAACTACAGCAACCATAGATCACATATACTCGTGACATGAATCACTGTGAAAATTATTGTAACATTACCACAGGCTTTGAAGAGGAGCAGTGCACTGTAACTACACAAAATTATGTGCATAGCCTCCAGAATCTATTGTGTCTGCAAACCACACAGACCCTTACAGAGATGTACTTCATTAATGAGAAAATTAATCTTCCTAGGGGTTAAACTGATGGATAAAAGAGCTAAAATTGTGGATGTCTGTTTATGTGTAAAAGTTAGGTGTGTCATCTTTTTCTTTATATTTCTAAATGTTGAACGCACAGATTTATGAATCAATACTTGACACTGTAGTCTTGACACTGATTATCTGTTATTTTTAGGGGAAATTTAGAGATGTCATTGTTTGTCTCTTTAAGATCCCCTCCAGTCAGATTCTAATATAGTTAATTCAGTAATTAATGACAATTTGTGTCTATGTGTCCATTTCCCCTCTTAAAACCTCAACATGCATCATTCTGTACAGTAAAGGTCAATTAGACAAAACTTGCAGTTCAAAAGTGCCTCACCCCTCCGGCACTGAACGTAATTACACTTCCTTTTCTTTTTTTTCTTTTTTTTTGTTATAAGCTCCACCCCACTCCTCATTTATGTTACTGTCCAATGTGCAGCCATTGCATCCCTCTTCAGCTCTGGCAAACCCATCATTGCTGATTTATGTGTGAAATGTCTCTCTAGAAATGTGCCTGGTGCTGGACTTAATCAACATTGTGTGAACTCTTCAGCAAAAGCCTGTAATAGATGTATATTTATATGTAAAAGATGTAAAAGTACTTCAAGGTTGCCATGCTCATGACATTCAGGACAAAACATCTTTAAGATACTTTTAAAACAAATAGAAACTTACATCAGTTAAATTAAATATGCTTTTTTTTTTAGTATTGTAAGTACTGTAGACGATGAATGTGACCAAATAAGGTTGTCAAAGAAATTTGTACTCGATATTATATTACTATTATGATATTAAATTACTATTGGATTAGACACTTATTTACAACAGTGATGATACCAACAGTCTTCGGCTCCTCCAGCTAACACACAATTTTAAGCTGAACTGGTGCAGTGAAGCAGCACCCCCTCTCCACCACACACACCCCATGATGTTCACGAATACATGGACAGCTGCACAACAAACTTGTGCGAAGCATCCTAATGGCTAACATCCCATATTTATGAGGAATTTCATGAGGTCAGTAAAGCTCCCGGTTCAACAACATCAAGGTTTTAAACAGGTATAGTAAATGTTAACCTTGCCAGCCACATGTTAAATTTAGCCATGTAACTATTAGCAAATGCCCAATAATCACTCTAGCCATCTGTTAAGTGAAACATGCTCTCGACTCTTTTCAGTTTGCTCACCAGTCTCATGTCAGGTTGGATAATGCTGTCATTTACCTGCTACAGCATGCTCACTCTGATATTGGCGGCAATGTGAGAATCATGTTGTTGTTGTTGTTGTTGTTGTTTTATTTTTCCAGTGCCTTTAGTACCCTCCACTTCTGCTGAGTGGGAAGCTGGTCAGGATGTGTGTCACCACTTCCATTGTCTCCTCAATTGCTGACTATCTGTCAGAGAGGACTCAATTTGTACAGCAGGGGGCCGTCCTGTCTGATGTGGTTGTTAGTAATACCATGGCACAACAGAGGATGATCCTGTCTCCATTCCTGTTTACTGTGTATACCTCAGATTTCCAGTATATCAGTGAATCATGCCATCTGCAGCAGCTTGATGATGCTACAGTTGTAGGAGTAGGAGTACAAGGCAATGGTGAGGATTTTGGTGGAGTGATCCTGGAGAAATCACCTCCCCCTGAATGTCAGTGAGACAAAAGAGATGGTGGTTGACCTCTGGTGGGAGAAAAAGAGAAAAATGTGAATGAGCCCATTAACATCATAGGTGAGGAGGTGAAACAGTCAATACTTGGTTGTTCATTTGAATTTGGGTGCCGTGTAGAAGAAGGGATGAGCAGATTTTACTTTCTGAGTAAGCTCAGATCGTTCAGCGTGTAGAGCAGGATGTTGGAGATCTTCTACCAGTCTATGGTAGCGTGTCCCTTTCACTTTTGCTGCTATCTGCCTGGTTGGTGGAGGGCATCAGTGCCAGAGATGCCAGCAGGATCAACAAACTAATCCACAAGGCTGGAACCGTCATTGGCCAGAATCTGGAGGCATTTGAGTCAGTGAGGGACAAGAGGTCACTGAACAAACTGCTCTCCATCATGGACAATCCATCATTTCCCCTCCATTCTATACTACAGAGGCAGAAGAGCTCATTCTCTCTCACTGCCATAAAATATGCTTCAGGAAATCTTTCCTACTGTTCTCTATAATAAAACTCACAAACATTTTTGTATTTCTCACTGCCATTTCTCAGATTTATAGTGTCCATATTATATATGAGTGCTATTTGCACTGCTAGATTTATATTTTGCAAAATCTCAGTCTTATTTATTTTTTTAAATTTCTCTTTAACTTTATTTTTTACTATTTCATTTTATCATGATTATATATAAAAAAAATTTGCACTACCTTACATTATAAGGACTGCACTTTGGGCCTGTGGTACTTTTACTTTTAACTCTGTGTTTTTATTGTGGCTTATACTTTTTTTTTGTCTCTCTCTCTCTCTCTATGCTGCTGCTGTAACACAGTAATTTCCCCTGCAGGGTTGGTAAAGCTATCTATCTATCTATCTATCTATCTATCTATCTATCTATCTATCTATCTATCTATCTCGCTTTACTATTGTCCTACAACATCTTGCTGGTGAGAAAGCTAGCTCTGTTTTGAATAGTAATTAGTGCTTGATACAGTTTTCCCACAAAAAAGTTCATTAGCAATTCTTCAGCACCACCATCTCCTCCTTCTTTCTCATTAAACAAACTACAGTATGTAAATATTGATCTTCCAAAGGGGTAATTACCAAGCACAATGTATCTAAAGCTGAAGAGCAAAATAACAATAAGGAAAACCACAGGGGTTATTTTCATATCATAATATTGCAGAATGGACCTGCCTTATATTTAGAGCTGAAAACTAAAAGACAAGATGAAAAAAAGGTAACTTGGTATAAAAGCCTGGCTAAAACATTGGAGCTTTAATTTCCAGCATAGGTGAATTCTCTCGTGTCCCCGACTGTGTTTTCAATAAGTATCGAACTCATTTCTGCACACCATCAGTTTAACTGCAGGACTGGGAATCATATCTAGGTTACACTGGAGATCACAGAAAACAAGAAACCTGGCTTTATCTCCGTGCTCCCCTCTCTGCTATAACAGACTGCTTAATTAGAATGCTTAGAAGACAGCGTGAAGACAAGAGGCAAAAAACACCTTTCAAATTACAATTAATTTCAAATGCTTGCTGATTGTCTTGTTTTGTTTTGTTTTTTTTCCTTTTCCTGATAAGCTTGATGCTGTCATCCTTTCTATTGTCTGTCAGCTTTACCTAAAAAAAAAACTTTGAATTCTGTCTCCCTTTCTTCAGTTTACATTTCTCTCATTAAGACAGGCTTTCTTTTACGTAAGAGTTTGACTCAGTGATCCCCAACACGCCTCCTATATGTATTATATATACCCATGAGTTAATGGTTTCTGTTGCTCTTTGTGTGGGAGACAATCACAACTTCAGATTGCTTTTCTTGTAGTGTCATCGTTTTCAATCACTTTAATGATGACTGCATTACAGTAGTCTCTACTTGTCTTTCCAGTACGTTTGTGGTTTGATTCTTTTAAATCATAAAAGTCTAATTTTCATGACTCCCTAAGCAACACTTCTAGATCCAAAACAACTTGCTAATACCTGCAGATTTTAGAGGCATTTCAGAAAATGCAATAATTTGTCTCTTTCAGGATGATATGGGTCAGTATAAAACTTGCTTTTATAGGTTATTAGGTGTTCTGCATTGTAATGTGTAGCTGTGGTTACACATTTTGCCTTCAGGCCACATTTGTTTCCTCCTGTTATTTTATAAAGCTATTTTTTCACGTTGAAAGTCAGGAAGAATAAGGTGATTTCTGGATTAATTTTCTTGCTGAGATAACAAATAACTCAAAGTATTTTCTCAAAATCTGAATTTTACTATGGTTCATGGGCACTGCAAAATATTTTTATTGTAATGAAATAAAAAGTATTATTTGTGACATTGTGACATTATTACTGCCTCAATCTATCATGTGTTATATCGCAAACTTAAGCCTCAGTCATACAGATGTAGAGGCTGGTTGGCAACTCACTGGCTACCTCCAACTGCTATGGAAAAGTGCATATTACGTCAGATTGCTGCAGTCACCCATAATTTGTGTGGAATGTTTCCATAGCACCCAGTGGTTACCATGTTCTCACTGATTGGCCCATAGGCATGCATGACTGGGGCTTACCAAACGTTTTCACACGGACAGCCAGTAACCTCCAGCAAGCACTTGCACCTGGTCAGGGGATACTATTTGTTGTCTAGTGACCAGTGGTTGCCAAGTGGTTGCCAACTGGTCTCTCGGCCTGTGTGACTGGGACCTTAATAAACAGTAACTACTCCCTCACCCTTCAACCAAACCCATTCCCCTTGTTTTAGCTGTATATCTATAACTTGCTGCACCTCCTAGTCAGCATTAGGTTCTTACATTAATAAAAAGAAATTAGTAGAATAGAATACAATACTTTTATTGATAGAAAAAAATATAAATAGTAGGACAGCAAAAATGAATAACAGACAACAGAGGAATATATACAAACTAGAGGAATATATACAAAACAGGAGGAAGGCGCACAATAGAAAGGCAGACATTCAGCACACATTCAACAATATTCTGTTGTAGACTGGTAGAACAATTTATGTAATGTGCCAGTGTGTTTGGCACAGCTGTTAAAGAAATGTGAGATTGGTATTGTGCCCTCCTGAGAATATTTATTAATTTGCTACACATAAAGCTATTTATAGTGCCTTTTTGCCCTTGTGCACATGACCTAGTGATTTGGGCCTATTGTAGCTCTTGATCTCTAAATGACATTGATCAGTAGCTGAATGAAAAGCGGCCCTTCCAGCCACTTGTGCTGCTTTAGTATTTGAATCAAAAACTTGGCTTTCACATAGATTTTATTGATGTGCACAGGCCTCCTGAATAATTTCAGAGCTGGTTGGGTTTAGGACAGAGTCTGAGCTGCTGCTGAAACACTGTTTGCAGTTTCTGATGTTCACCTCCATTATCCACCACCCTCCAGGTACAAGCCATTTCTCTCGCCGGCTGTGCACTGCCACAGAGACAGGTTGAATCTGTGATTGTTTTCCAGCCAGGCTTCTATGATGGATGACTAGCATGGCTGCTTAATATGATACCTACACACCATAGATGCAGTACATCCAAGAACTGTGTGCAGATGCACTCTGTTTATTGCTTGGGTTGGTTTCCATCTTTCATTAATCTCAGTGATGTGTGGTGTGCTGAGTGGGTTCAATTTAATGGTGGGAATTAAACCTGACTATTATGGCAAGATCCATGTAACATATGGTGTATTGTCAGAAAACATGTCTAAATTCTGAATGTCAGTCATTAAGAGACATTAAGCTGAAGTGGCTGCAGCAGCCACTATATAGCCACTATATTCATTGCAGGTGCTGTGCTCCATTGCCAGCACATGAACTCTACAAGTTAAGGTTTTCTTTTCATTGGTGAAAAAGTTAATCTCTAAATGGATTAATTGAACTAATAAGAAGTTGACATACATGTTGTGGTCATTTTTGTTTTTTTCCAGGGTGAAAAGTTTGTATGATATACATCTTTAATGACCTTAAAAAACAAGAATTAGGTGCACAAGTTTGAATGTATTTTGGATTTTCTCTAATATACACAGGCTCAAAAGTATAATACAGGTTCAAATACATGCATACACTCACTTAAATCTTTTAAGAAGTGGTGCTGAAAATTCTACAATGTATTTTTACTTGAGAAGGCCAAGGCCTACTAACTTCTTAATCATGTTTGACTACAACTGATAGTTTCTCTTTGCAAGCAGGAAAAGGATTTGTTTGACAGCAGTACGTGCACTGAACAAATGGGAAAGTCCAAGGAACTCAGTGATGATCTAAGAAGGAAAATTATAGATTTACACAAGTTGGGAAGGTCTGAGCCATTTCTAAACAACTGCAGATTCCAAGATTATGATTTCAGTCAAATTATGTGTAAGCATAAGTGATTTGGATGTGTCACCACTTTGCCACAGTCTGGAAGAAGAACTGTCATCCTTAGATGAGAGGAAACTAATTGGGATGTTTAGAAACAACCCAGGAACCACCAAGGCTCAAGCCTGCTATGAACTAGAAAGATGTATGGTGTACAATCATTCCACCATGGAAAAAGAAACAGTTTGAAGAATGCAAAAGCCCAAAATTACCATGACATTCATGCCCCTGATGAGTATATACAAACCTCTGATCACAGCTTTGAATCCAAAAGCTGAACTTTTGCTAGTAACTCTCCACCAGCATGTTCTAAATGGTACCTTGCGACTTGAATTCTCAGGAGACATTTGTGTGGCAGTATCTTATAAGAAGAAACAGGCAACCTGCCACTGACTCATGTCATTACAGTTTTAGCTGCAGCTACAGAGCAATTAACTGTAGGTGCAAGTGCCAAGACAAACAGGCTTTAGTTAATTACTTAAGATATTTGACCCCCATTGGCATCTCAATTTAAACCCTTTTAATTAATTAATGGACAACAAAATCTATATTCAAAATCATTGTTTTTATAAGCAATCCTACTCTAGTGGTGACTGCCAGCCTTGTCTGGTTTCATACAAGAGTTATCAAATGAATTGTATGCATTTTTTTCATCTCTATGCCTATTTACATATATCAAATACTAATACTGGAAAACAAGCTACATGGTGAATATGTACCAAAAGTGAGCAGTGTTTTAGCCAGCCCTTGCTGGAGTGTAAACAGGGTGGCCTGTCAGCCATCATTAATGGGTGTAATTTTGATGTCGTATGTCATAGGAAAGTGCCGGAGTAAGAGCACTGGATGTTTTGTGTCTGTGTCTTTACTCAGCAAAGAAAACAACCCAACAACCTGTTATGCCTATAACTGTGGCATTAGAAGGAGGTCTGGGTTGTGCATCATTAGAGGAAGAGCAGGGGCGGCCTTGGGGCCTTTCAGGACAGGCAGGGAGCGAGAGATTGACAGAGAAGAAGAGACAGATTGACTGGTTAGTCATAATGGGGATGAAAGCGCACTGCAGCAGTTTAACTACACAAACACAGGCACAAGACAATAACACACAGATATGCATGGAACATGTAGACTGGAGTTGAGACTCCTGTTTGCGAATACTATAATTACACACTGATGGCATCAATGGACAAGTTTGAATTTGCCTCCACCTTCAAGTCATTCAGTTAATAAGTTGCTTTTTATTTAGCAATAGCTGTGCAGGAGTGATTGATCGGGAGCTATTTAATTATTTATATGGATAATCTGAATTGTGAATTGTGATCTGTTATTCAGAGGAATTGCACATACCGTGTCATTAAATACTTAAATAACAATGCTCTCCAAGTGTTTTCCACTCCACATGGACATGATTAGTTGTGACACAATTAGGACAAGCTGCAAACAGAAGACATCACGGTAGACAAAACGTATGACAGAGTTTACCAATATCCCGAAGAATGAAACAGCCAGAGACGCAGATCACAAATTGGATTCAGAGATTTGTGAAATGGGCAATTATCTTTAAGTGTAAGTGATGGGTTTTGTTTCCAGGCAACCATATGTACAGTCTACACTCACTGGCCACTTTGACTCTTTTTTGACATGAGAACAGCCTCAATTCTTCATGGCACTGATTCAACAAGGTGCATCCCACAGTTGCTGCAGATTTTTTGTCTGAGCATCCATGATGTGAATCTCCCGATCTACATCCCAAAGGTGCTCTTGGATTGAGATCTGGTGACTGTGGAGGCCCTTTGAGGCCCTCATTGTCATGTTCAAAAAATCAATTTAAGCTGATTTGAGCTTTGTGACATGTCGTGTTATGGTCAGCAACAATACTCAGGTAAGCTGTGGCATTAAGGGTCGCAAAGGATACCAAGAAAATATCCCTTACACCATCACACCACCACCAGCTTGAACTGATGGTAGGATGGATCCATACTTTCATGCCGTTAATGCCAAATTCTTTGAGATAACAACTCCAACATTTGCAGTAGCCCTGGGTGTTTGTTGTGAGCTGAATATTATACCACATCAAGGTCAGGTTCAGTTACCCTTCTTAAAATGTCATCACATCAAAAGTATAGTGAGATGAAGGAGACAAAACCCTTTCCCCAAGGCAAAATTCAAAACAAAATAATACAAGTTGTGCCTTATAATTCTCACTCTTTTATAAATAAACAGCTGTATAAATTAAAGAGCTGTACAGCAGTTGTTGCTATGTTTCAGTATGCTTCTGTCACATACACTATAGACACATGACTTTACTAACTAAAAGCAAAGGCAGATAACAGGAACAGAGTGTTCTTGTTTCCAAACAGGATGTGTCTTTGAGCAAGGCATTGAACTTCCTCAGCTTCACAAATCCTTTAGTGCTTAAATGTAAAAAGGCAAACCTGCAACAGTGGGGACCATTGACTTGGACTACTCATTATTACACCTACAGTATGTTGCTTCTCCACACATTCGCTCTTCATGTTTTCTGTGAATCTATTCCCATTAGGGGACCATGTGCACCACACTTTGCTCTAAAACTAAACAGGGACATAAAATACCTATGCAGTAAACAATCTTTGCGGTTTGACCCTTATAGCTGTTTAACCATTACTGACAAGCTGTTAGGATTTGGTGGGACATTGATTTTGAAGTCAAGTTTGCTTCCCTCCAGTTTATTTTGCCAACTGGGAGCCATAGCTACCTCAGTGTGCCAAGGAACAGATTTTCAGGCTACACTGCCTGTCTGCTTATGACTTGTGTTTCTGCTTCTCTTTCTGCCTCCCTTTGTGTCACCCTTGGTTTTGCAGTGTTATACAGTATGATTGAGAGTGTATATCCCCTAGAGTATTCTGGGGCTCTAAGTCATTTAATACAGACTGTGAGGGGCATCATACACACTGACACACAAAGATCAGGGTCAAATATACACATTCTGACCTTTCTGTGTACACACAGACAGCACGCACACTCTTCCAACTTTAACTAACAGGGAGATTGCAGTATTGCAGCACATTGGGAGTAGAAGATACTTGAGAAGAGAGAGATCAGTTGAGCGTTTGTTCCACATCCATTCATCTGTGATTCCGCCCCTGCCCTTTTCCGCTCCTTCTCTCTTACTTTCATTTCTCCTCTTAAGCTTCATGAAATACCACTGATTTCTACCTCTCCAAAGGCCACTTGTGAGGTATGCCTGCCCATGCAATTCCACTGGGCACCTCCACGAAATTCAAAGAACCAATCAAAGACAATTGTAGATCTCATAAGAACTTATTGTAGCTGATTGTGGATTGTGCACTTTTGGTTTATTGAAAACTTGAATGCAGATGATGCAGTTAAGTTTAATTTAATAGTGACTGACCAATTTTAAATGTGGAAAAATAGGCATTATGGGATGTTAGAAGCATGAACTAA
>VVHJ01021661.1:2168-12991 GCA_015107715.1 Tylochromis polylepis
TTTTTTTTTTTTTTCGCCCCCCCCCCCCCCCCCCAAATCGTTTTTGAACCCTCCTCTCCCCCGCCCCGTCTATCTTTCTCTAGCTCGTCTTGCCCTTATCTCGTTCTCCTGCCTGCCTGTCTTCTAGAGTGTTTCACCCTGACCAGTCTGCGATTTTATCACGCTTGCTTTGGTCATTACATCACAATTATGGAGCTGTTGGTACGGGAGAAATAAGAGATGGAAAAAAAAGAAGAGTGGAAAAAAGCGACGGATGAAATGTAGGTCAGTGGAGATGTGCTTGGGGCAGTTTCTCTCTCTGTTCCTCTCTGTGTGTCTCTCTCCCTGGGCCAGAGCTAAAGAGGCTAAAAGAGACCAGGGGTGAAAGTGCCTCTCTCGCTCTCTCTCCATCACACACACACACCTGCCTCCGTTCCATCTTGCACACACTGACAGAAGCAGCGTTACCTTTTAGAAAACCACTCTGATGGCAGATGTCTATGACTGAGTGTGATGCTAACTGTGACTGACAAGAGTGGCTCTTTTCAGCATTGAGTGGAAAGACACTCACTTCTTTATCACGTTATCATTTTGATTTTTTTTTTAAAGTTTTATTTCATTTATTCACTTTTTGTTAATATTTTACGAAGCGCAGCACATCAAAGGTCACCATGAGTCAGTCCAGGGTCAAAGATTAGCTTTGGGTGGGTGGGGGCAGATATTTCCTCTATGAGCTTGAGAGTGTACTGAGGTTGTAAATCAGCTGGCAGACACTGAAACATAAAAAAAGGAGACAGATGGCTTAATGGCCTTTATAGTTGAAAATTCACCAGAAAAGATCATATGTTACCTCTTTAAATGACTTTATAACAAGTATTTAGAAGTATTATCTCATGTCATACTAACACCATTTCACCATTTTTACTGTGTTAAAGCTTTGCCATCTGAAGATAAACCAACTGACACTGGTGTTTTGTAAGTGTATAAAGCACTGGCTGTAATGGCTTTACAAACCAGTAAATCACCTGCTTGATATATTTATTTAATCTGTAGTTGTGATACTCAAGTTTTGATTGTCGTGACTCTGTCGCAAACTTTTGAATGTTCCTTGAAAGTAAAATCATGCTGGTTAAAAAAAATTTTTTTTAAAATCTTAAATTGTAAGTTTGCATATTTGAAACAATCCTGCAAAATTATTTAACGCGGTTATTAACATGATTAGAAATTCAGAGCACCTGGCTGAAATTTCGATCACACACCTTGCAGCGTACACCTGCTCAGTCAACACACAGTGCAGTGATGTTCACAGAACAGAGACCTTCTCTTTCATTGTCCAGTTCAGCATTTCAGTGATTCTCTGAGGAAGGGCAGCACCCCACCCTGAAAATTATCCCCGAGACACCTGAGATGCCTACTGTTATTTGAGCTGCACTTCTTTTATTGCATAAGCTATTTTCACCTTCCTATGAGTACCCTGGAGAGAAAAAAAAAGTTTTATCATTGTTTTAAAGATAATTACCTTCAATATAATTGATATAAGAATCGTAGCTTTGTTATTTAGTGTAATCACTATGATTCAGTGTGAACATCTGCAGAGGTTGAAATATCCTGCTGGGTGCAGTGATCCATGCACATATGCAAAAACTGTTAAAGTTTCAACAATTCCATGAATTTAAAAAAAAAGCTTCCATTCAATAGGGACTGCGTGTGTGCGTGTTCATATTTAGAAATTCTTTCAAACATTTTTTTAAAAGACATTGTTTTTTGAGAATGTGGTTTAAACTTAAGTGCAATCATATGTTCTGATTGATGCAAACATTATTGTTTGTCATTATCAAGCTAATGTGTATCTCTCATTTAGTAGCAAATTTTACTTCTTTTTTAACCAAATTGAATGTTTTTTAAACTTTTGCTTTGCACACAAAAAATGACCTTTACTCATAAAATCTACTCTGCAGCCATTTGAAAGACTCTGCAGAATTAGAAAGCCTTGACTTGTAGATTAATTTAGTCAACCAATACTGAGTAACTTTTTATTAGTGCGTGTTTCTATGGATTTTATCAACGCAATAAAAACAAAACAGAACTAGGGGATCTATTCCTCCTGGGCAGAATATTAGATCTATAAATATGAGACCAGATCAAAGACTAACGTTTTTATGTGTATAGATGAAAACTGCCTAAATCGCAGAAGAGTGTTATAATTGGAAGGTGAGGTTAAAAACTTCGCTGAGACTGCCTGTGTCTCGCACTGAAAGTGGGTTCGGGCTGTGCGTGTGTGCGTGTGTGCAGATTCCAGGCTGCAGGCTGAGAAGGAGAGAGTGGGAGGAGCGGAAAGTGCTCCAGTCCAATCCGGGCCGCCGGGTAAAGCTCTCCCATACGCTCTTCCCTCCCCCAGCCCGCAGAAAATAGTGAAACCCTCCCATAGAGGTGAGAGCGCAGATATCATGAGAAAAGCGGCCACACAACCAGAGCGCACAGACCGACGCACCGACCGACCTCAGCCCGCCTCCCTGCGCCCCGCTCTGGGATGCTTTTAGCGCAGAGACGCTTCCACTCAGGGCAGCCAGTGGACGTCGACGCACATCATCTACACTGCTTTTGTTGTTGTTTTAAACCGAGGATCTTTCACCACCACCACCCGCTGCCCCTTCTTTTATTTTAAGTGTTTGTTTCTTCATGACTGCTGCTTTGGGAAGCGAGCCTCAGCACCAGCTCCAGCAACGCCGACACGATGCGAGGTAAGACCATCCCACTGTGCTCGCACTTTCTCCCACTGAACACACAGACACACACGGCACGAAAAGCTTTTATCACTCATTTAGCTTTGAAAGTTTATTCTGGGAGGTTTAGGCGCAAATCTGAATTTGTCTTTTTTTTTTATGTTAAGCTCAAGGCAGTGTGTCTGGGGTTCTCTGCAATCTCATCAGCCACCTTAAGTAGTCTATAAAAAAGTTTATTTGGATCCCTCTCCGTGTGTGTTTTGACTCAGGAGCGTGTGTGTGGAACAGGCCCGCGTTTCTGCAAATTTTGCTGGAGTCTGGGATTGGAAATTAAAAGTGCCGCATTATATTTAGCTTAATCATTTGAGCTCCACTCCACACCGGCGGAAATTGCGAATAGGGTGGTAGATCGGATCAGATTAGCCCATGTGCAGAAGAAAAAAGGAAAAAAAACTTTATTTCGTTATGTTCTGGTGGTAAACTTTATTGAATGCTTCAGGGATGTGCACTTTCAAGCGCTCCACTAACCCATTTCCCCGACGCTCTGCGCCGCGCTGAGGATGTTGAAATTCATTATCAATGCTGTCCTCTGCATGCTCACGCGCACGCACGCACGCAATAGGCAAGACCTGTCTCGCGCACGGTGATACATAGGGACACACGCGCATAGGTCATTCTGCTCTTAGCCTTTTGCTCGACGTTTAAATTCCGTTAACAGCAGAAAATGGGTGTTTTTCGTTTCTCCTTCATGACTATTTGCAGTTCATCGGTCATTAAAAGTCCAGCCCGAAGGCTTTAATATTTAACCTTATTATTATCAGCTTAGTGTTTTGGAATTCGCTTTATTTACTCTCGACGTTGTGCAATTACCGCTGGCGCTAAAGTTGCAACACTCGTTCAGCTGGATGATTTGAACTCTAATTTATAAGCCAATCTGTTTTAACTGGCCGGACCACTTCTTACTGGCCTCAGAAATAAGTTAATTAGTTTATGAGGTGGCCTTTATGATGCCTCACTGTTCCTATATTGGAAGTGAGAAATAATTGTAAAATTTTGATCCAAGGGTACAAAGTCGCCTTCAAAGTAAAGGCATGGCACAGAAATCCACGGCCTGTGATTTGTCAAATTAAAATGCTGCTTATAGCGTTTAGCTTAAAAATAAAATCCTCAGTACTGGGTTGTTGTTTTTTTACATGGAACAATATTGTTTTGCTATGTTCTGACCAGAAGATAGGCCTAATAATCGGTCAAAATAATTATTAAGCAAACTTGTGTTACCATTATTTTAACCTGATTATTAGTTATGATGTCAAATAATGGTTTAACCAACAATGGTCTGTAATAGGATTAATTTTTTGCAGTTATTACTTGGGGAAAAAAGGTCAAACATCAATCTATTCATCTGGCCATGTCATGTAAAGATGTAAAGCTATCTGCTGCCTCAGCTCCAGGCCATCAAACCTCAGGCAAGAAAAAAAAAAAAGAAAAAAACAGGAGAAGGCCAGACATCCTTTCCTCTTACCCTCTTTCTGCAATCCCATGGCAAACTCCTCTGTCACACACCTTGTATTTTATCCACATTTTAATGGGCCTTGCGACTACTCTCGTGCATGGGAGGCTTTGGGGGGGTATACCAAAAGCTCCTGCTTTCACTTTATAGCCATGGTTGGCAGAAGAGGCCCCTGAAGCGTCTCTCTCACCCCTTTTTTACCATGTCTATCTCGCTCTTTCTCCCTCGCTCTCCATCTTCCTCTCTCCCTCTGCACGCCCCAAAGGGTTTTGTCAGATAGAATTAAATCAGTGTGGGCCGTGCGGCCCCCACTCCCAATCTGTGTGTGCGCGCGTCTGTGTGTGTGGAGTCTCGGCTGCCCTTGCACAGAAACGTGCTCACAACCACAAGGTTTTAAAAAAATAGAGGCCCCTCATGAGCCGTGGTAATTATCATTTAACAATAGCCACAGCTCCTGAAGCCCTGACCGAAGATAATGTCATGGCATCGCACGGCCTGGAGAAGCCAGAGAAATAAGAGATATAATATAATCATAAGAGGCCTTTTTTGCTTCTCTGAAAACGAAGCTGGCTCAGTGCTGTGTAGGATGTTGTAATCAGGCTCATTATCTCTATATTTTCAACAGCAATGTGGTGAAGCTCTGCTGTAAGTGGTGTTCCTTTAAAACCATCAAATGACATTAGAAACTGTGGCAAGTGGCTATACACACACACACACACACACATACACACATATATATTTATATATATATATATATATAAGTGGCAACAGAGTTTTAGTTTTTAGGTCTTTATAATAACACAATAAATGAATAGAAAAATAATAGAATGCAAATATAATTAATTAATTATGCCCTATTTATTTGGATGAATGGTTTTAGTTATTGTAAATGAATGTTTGATTTTTTTAAGTAATTTTTTGCGGAAATTAGTTTTACCTAAAGAATGTCTGAGCTAATCAACAGCAACCTCCTACCAAATCATTTATTAATGCCATAATCAATATGAGATCAGAGCCCCTCTATGAGATTAGCATATGAGTGCTTGGAAACATACACAGCATCACACAAGCATGAGCTGACATGTATTCTGTGTTACTCAGTGATCCCCACAGACCACATTATCCCGTGGATGTGTATCCTTTTTATTACTGTTATAAGCCTAAGAGCTTACAAATGCACCCGGGTCAGACAGGTCCACAAGTTCAGCGATGGAGGGAGCAACAGTGGAGGAGGGGCTCGCAGGGCCACTTCTCCTCTGTTAGCAATATGTGTCAATCACCATCTCTCATTCTCCTAACGCTGTGGGAAAAGATGGGATGACAGGAGGTGGAAGAGTAGTAGAGCACAAAAAGTAGTAAGATAATGGCAGGAGATCCAGAAAAATGTGTGGGTGGGAATGGCGAGGTCATTAAAAATATTTGTCTCAAATCTACAAGAATTAGTGGTCATTTCCATTTCTGGCATTATTTATGTTACTTTGAAACGTGGCATGTGCACACATTAAAAATCCGAAAGCTCTGAAAACACTAACTGACACAAACAGCTGCAATACTACGCATGACGGCCTCATGCCAATAGAATTAGTCCCATCCTGCTTTGCTTTAGAGGCTCGTTTGCGAATTGATTTGCCCAGTTCGAAAGCATCCCGGGATCAATTTTTAGTCAAAGACAATGGAAGCAGTCTGTTTAGATAAATCTGTGGCACATAACTGAAACGGCTTTAGTTTACACTGAAGTCTAAACATCTCTATCTTTTTTGGGGGTATTTTTTCATGTTTGTTCCTATGATTTCTTTTGTTATAACAGTAGGAACTATTAAAGAATCACATCCACCATCTAGTGTTTTAAGTGTTGTGGCTGTCAGTGTTCAGTTTTTAATGTTGTTTTTTCCTCCTGTGAGCACACACAAGCACATGGACGACAACACAGGAAGACTCATGTGAATGCATAGAAATGGTGTAGGATAATAAACACAGCTGTTCACAAGTACACTACAGTTACATTTAACTTCTAAGTATTTGTATCACATGCCATTAAGGGGGATAAAGTAAAAGGTTAAAGATCAATGGCACTAAGTTGTGTCTGTGTTTCACTTTCAATGCCAACTATGAGTAAGAACATGGAAAATATAAGTTGGCATTTTTCATACTGATTCATGATGATTTAGAAACTGTGAGTCAGAAACTTCAGGTTAATTTAGACCAAATCACTGCTTTCCATTGTCGCCATGAAACCTCTTTTTGTGCACCACACTGGGCACCTGGCCTGGGTGAATCTTTGCTTTGCACTGTTATCACTGCATGTGTGGTCTGTTGTCCAGCTCAGTGTTGTTGATTGTGTTGTTTATTGTGTGTTTGTGCTGAGTAATGGTCTAGTGTTATGTAAGAAGAGAGGAGAGATTACCCCAAGCTCATGCAGGCCACACTGTTAATCCCTCAACACAGCCCTACTGACTGAATCGGGTACCGGCACCAGAGTGTTGTTGCGACACACACGCACACTCATTTTACATTCAAGAATCGCTGTTTCTACTCTTGTCTTTAGAAACTCACCATCTACTCCTCACCTAGTGTGTCTACCTGACCTTTTGTTTTTGTTTTTTTCAAGCCATCTACTTAAAGCATCCCACCATGCTTTGTGCGTGTGTGTGCTGCCTGGATAGCACCTCTGTGGTCCCACTGAGCCACTATCATAGCCTGTGTTTGTTTTGCATGCGCTCAGCATGCACCCAGTGTTGGTTTTATCCCTCCGCGGCCGTCTAGGGGAGTCTAGGCGAACTGTTTTTCCTCCTCAGTCAATTCTCCCTCTTTCTTAAATCTTTACACACACAAAGCGTGGGCTATACGGCACGCTTCAGTTTGTGTCTCCACTTTATCTTAGCCGGGAGGGATTTCTGCCTGAACCACTCCTAAACTCTAAATCTGCCTTGAAGTCATGGAGTCCTCTGACAGCTCCTTCTGTTTTGTCAGTTTTACTCATCCATGAAGGCAGCGTGTCTCAGTGGACGCACAATGATATTCAATATTCACATTTTCCTCTGATTTACACTGAAGTAAAAACCGGGGGAAGAGGGTGACTGCGCTTATTAAAACACAGAAAGCGAGTAAAATATGACAAAGATATCATTGGAGGGGTTCCTTTTATAGGAAAAATATGCTCACATCAAGAGCGGGAATTATCATATCATCATAACAAATCAGGTTCTGGGGAGAAGGACGTCGAGTGCACCAATTGATAGTCCAAAGTCAGGGAGCATTGCACACGCACTTCTACAGTAAATTCTGGTTTCTGCTACTATAGAACAATGTAGAGCTTTGGTCATTTATTCAAGTTTAGTCACTTTATGAATGAATTCATTTCCTTTTTAGGAGGTTTCCTTTTTTTCTATCTGTTTAAAGACCATGAACCGAGCTAAGAATCTGTAGGACGAATAAACAGAAAACGAAAGGCGAGACAAACACAGAATGAGAGAAGGGAGACTATGAGCAAGTGAATGAGTGAGATAAGAAAAAAAGAGGGCAAGTGTGAGAGAGAGACTTAAGAGTTATATAATAGTGCAAGTGTGGACGTTCGTATGCGTTTGCCTAAGCAAGTTAGTGTGTGCTTCTGTGAAACGGTGAGTTAGGGTGCAAAACAAAATTTTCTTGCATGCATACTGGTGCAAACACCCAGATACAAGCTATCCTGTTCTCATTGCACTTGCACATTGTAGTTGCCCAAAGCAATGAATAAAACACAGCACCTGTTATAGGGGTATCCAAAGTCCACGGTTGCTAACCACCTATCAGACTTCAGCTAACATTCAAAGCAGATTAGTCCATCAACTGAAGGTGTGTGTCAGCTTACGCTCTATGTTACACATAATCATATACGTATATGATTTGATTATGCACAGCACTGATTACTTGGAAGTGCTGCAAGGCTCTTACTTTTAGAGGTTTTGTACAAAAAGGAGACTCTGGCTCTCCAAAGTTATAGACAAGATGTGAAGACGACAGAGGAACTGGCACATTATATCCCTATACTGTGAAGGTGTTCTCTGCAGAAAGCTGCAATAAGCCTATAATATGACTTAGGCTACTGCGGCATCTTTTCTTAATGACAAAGATTAGCCTGTTTTAGTGCTTGTAATCTCATTGAAGGGACTCTTATTAGGTCTGCCTTTCTTCCCTCTCTCTATCTCTATCTCTCAGTTACTGTGTCCAAGTCATGAGATACCTCTCTTAACTCTGTGCGTGAGAGTGTTCGTGTGTGTGTGTGTGTCCATGTCCACAGCACTTGCTGTTGATGTGAGGGATCTTGCCATTCACAAAGAGAATGCAATTATGAAACCAAGACTGCTGCTGCTGCTTTTGCTCACTTAACTCTGATTCAATGTTCATAACACATTCTGTTAAATCATCCCGCTAGAGAAAAAGAAAGAGAGCGAGAGAGAGAGCAGGTAAAGAGCAGAGCAGGCTGGGTCGAGCCGAGCTGAGTTGTGTGATAGTCTTTGTGATCAATTTGCCTCTATGAGAGATGCCCCTGGGGCCACTTTGGGGAGAACCTTGTTAGGCTGAGTTAAATTGTTGCCCGAGGCGAGCTATTAGCGGCCATCCCTGGGAGAGGACACACACATATAGGCACACATGTGCATGCTCACACACTCACTTAAACAGAAGCACTGAAACACAAGTACATTGAAACCTTTTTAGTACACGCGTAAACTCAAAGGGAACTCGTTCATATGCTCATGTTCACGCCCGAGCTGACAGCCTGTTTCACTACCAGGGGTTTCATAAACTCACAAGCAGCAGGGCAAGAATCTTTAACTCAACACTTTGGCACTCTGGTCTTGAAAGGTGTTATGCAAAAAGAGAGAGAAAAAAAGCTAGTAATAGCTGGTGGTATCACTGCAACATTTAAATTGGAAAAAAAAAGGAAATTTTGGTTGCATGCTTTGGGAAATGTTGAGCAGAAACCAGCGTGATCCTTTAAGAATGATTATAAAAACATATTTTTTGTAAAATGTCATTAAAAATCGTTATCTTGGAAAAATGTGTTTGATCATTATTATTAATTTGATAATGGGTAAACATAGTTTTAAATCACATCGTTTCTCTTTACATAATATCAGGTATTTTATTTTAGTTTATGGAAAAGTATCTTATTATTTACACGTTCTTATAAGGGTCAGATTATTTTAATGAAGTCAAAAATCACATTTACTTCTAAAGATTTAGCAGAGCATGGGTATAAAACAGCAGAGACTTTAAATTAAAGGTATATGCTTAAATAAATGCTCTGAGCTCCTGTTCACCCCTACTCAACAGTAGGAAGAATATGTCTATGCAGTTATTAAAGCTGTTTCAGCACATGTGTATATAAATATATAAAATTTCAAGAGTATCCAATCAGGTGCAGAAGTAAGCCTTGTTAACTGAATTTAAAACAGTCCCACAAACGGGTTTTCCATCCTCTTCTCCGTACTTTAATTGTTAGCTAGTCACATTAAGTGCTCCCCTCCTCGTCAGTGCTTTAAAGTCCATTCAGCCTCTCTCATCTTGACACTTCTGTTTCCCTGATTTTATCTGCCCGTCCACTGACTCTCACTAGAAAGGATGCGACTCTGACAAAACTGAGGGCAAATTTTTCTCTGCCTTATGTAAGAAGTGAGAGCAATTTTCTGCCCATCCCTCCATGGATATCCCTCTCTTTCCATTTCTCTCTTTACACTGTGATAGCCACCTTTTTTCTCCCTTCCCCCTCAAAGACACACACACACACACTGTCATCTACAATTAGACTCAAGAGAAACACCATAGTAGGAGGAGCGTGAGGTTAAGCAAGAATGGCCGATGCTAAAATAATGTTATTTCCTCATTTGAGGAATAAAGCGATGGTTTCTTAGTCAGTGTGTGTGCAAACATATTCTTCCCCGCACCAATTCGCTTCACTCAAACAAAGCTTGAACGCTGCTCAGTGTTTTACCAGCTCAGTGTGCGTCATTGGTTTCTGCTAGCATGAGGGCAAAGGTGTGAGATGCAATGGAAAAAAGAGAGAGAGAGTGAACTTTAAAGAGTCTCTTTGCTTGCGTTTTCCTGTGTGTATGCATATATTATCACTGTCTGATTTCAGAATGGTAATGAGCAGATGCAGGCCTCTCACACTTGGACTCGGTCCTTCCACTCTGATTGACTTTCTGAGTCTTTAAGGAAAGGTCAGGGGCTATCAGGGCGTCATAGGTCACCCAGGTTGTTGGCGTGTGCACGCCTGTGTACAGTGACCATGAGAGGGGTTCGGTTTACCCTGTGAATTTTTTTTCCCACACCTCCGTCTCCTTCTTATCTATCTGAGGACACATGCTGCTCTGGATGGGAGACTATCTGTTCGTGTGTGTGTGTGTGTGTGTGTGTGTGTGTGTGTGTGTGTGTGTGTGTGTGTGTGTGTGTGTGCATGTCTGTGCGAGTATTGGATTTAGGATGGGAGCAATGTGACCATAAAAATCATACTGTAAAGTCTGCTTTTTTTAGTGGTATGCAGTAATGTGTTCTTTCAAGCATGTCTGAATGTGCATCTCTGTCTGTCTGAATGTGTCTGTGTGTGTATGTGTGTGTGTGTGTGTGTGTGT
>VVHJ01021670.1:1938-13393 GCA_015107715.1 Tylochromis polylepis
CCCCTCCCCTCCCCCCCCCCCCCCTTCTTATTTCAATGCGATGCAGTGTGTGACATCTAATCCAAGTAAATCTGGCCTGGCTTGAAAGGACTTGATATACTTAAAAATGTGTATATGTCTCTGTGTGTAGCAGGCAGACAGAGGCTTTCTTATTACCGAATCAGTAATTCAGATGTTTCCTGCATCATTTAAAACAAGTCACATATTTTATTTTTCCAACAAGGGCTGTAAAACTTGGCCAAAAATAACTTTCTGTATTTCCTTTAAAACTAAAAACTAGTGTACTTATCTTGGTGTTCCTACTTTGCCAAACAGTATGCAGTATTGCAGGTGATTATGTTACCTAGAATCAAGCAGCAATGTTTTCAAATACAACAGAAAACTTTGAAAGATATGTCTTCTATCGAGAAAGACATGATTCTCTCTTTACTTTCTTTTGCAACATCGTCATAATGTAAGCAAAAGCCTTGCCTAACCTTTGGATGGTGGGAATATCCTACAACCAAAGGTTAGGCAACCAACAGCAGTTCATTCAAGCTATATTAAAAATCAAACTCAACTAGCACATAACAAGAAAACATCGTCGTCATCAGCGTATGAAAACATTAACCGTTTAACAACCAAATAAATAAAAATTACACAAAGCTGGATTGTTTTTTTGTGGAAGAAGTATGTGATACTGGTGAATTACAAGCAACAACAAAAATGGACAAACAAAAATGATGGAAATGTGTTGGAAAGCCAAGTGTAAGAGAGAGTGTAAGGGACTTGAAAGAAATGGTAATAAAAACAGATATCAAAAAGCATCTGAATTTAACGCTCATATCTGCTTTTAATGCACAAAGCTGGTCTTCTTGAGCACCTTGAGTCTTTAAAGCTCCCCCTTCTGATTAATGCCAAACATTTGGGAGGATTTTGCCTGAAGCGCTGGTAAGAGGCTCCAGATTTGTACACATCATAAATGTCATATTATATTTCAAGGAAGGATGGATTTTATACAATCCGCCCTCTCTTGCCCTCCTTTCCCGACAAACTGCATGTCTTCAGCATCTTCTGACATTTATATTCCTGCTGTAGTCTTCTTCAACCTCACGCTATCAAACTCTATCCTCGTCCCAATTCCCTATAGTTACAATTTCAAACTCTCTAAACTCTCCACCCCTTTGTCTCTTTTTTTTCCTCTCCAGCATTTTGCTCTACTTTACTTCACTCCTTCACGCTTCTCTCTAATTCACATAGCCTCTCTGCTTCTCCTTCTTTTCACCCAGCCTCATCTTTATTCCTCCATCACATACTTGTCATCTATGTCATCTAACATACATGATTTTTTTTTCCTGTCATCACCTGCCACCCTGTGGCCCTTCTCTCATCACTTATCTTTCTGTTCTTCCTCTCACATCCACCACCTTACTGTTGTCATCTCCCCCATCTTATCCATTTTGTCATCTCCCCCGCTTGTGTTTCCTCACAACCTCATGTCCTCTCCTTGCATTCTATAATCATTACAGATTTTTGAGTTCTGTTTATCATTACACAAGGACTTCAATAACTAAGTAGTACTCTTCTCCTGTCCTTGGTTATGCTGCCACAACATTTCTCTTCTGCTTAAGCACTTAAATACTAGTCTTGCTACATGAATGCATCCAAGAACATGAACATGAACATGAATGTTTTCAGTGAAAGAAAGCAATCGTTCTAAAAGCAACACTAATATAAATGAGAATGAAAAACAAACTCCAAAGCAGAACTGTCTTTGTGTTTTTTGAGGTTTATTTCCTGCTTGTTTATTAGGTGTTCTTAGTTTTGTTCCGGGGTTAGGTTTTGATTTTCATTTATTCTTGAGCATTTTGGGACCCTTTATTCTTGTTATAATTTAGTCCTATTTATAGAATTTAATTTGTTTCCTCAGTGTTTCCTGTCTTATCCTCCTTTGTCAGTTCCCCTAGGTTAAGTTTATGCATGTGTTTTTATTTCCCTGTTTGGTTTTTACTTTCTGTTTTATTTTGGTAGTCATTTGTTTCTAGTGCCTTGTGTTTAGCTTTGCTTTCCCTTCTGTGTTGTTGTCATTTCTCCCTTTATTACCCTCCTGTGTCTATTTCTCCAATTACCCTTTTGTGTATAAATTGTGCTGTCTTCCCTCAGTCCTCGTCTCAGTGTCTATTATCCGTGCTGTGTTTCACCAGTCAATTTTGAATTCTGTTCATTGTCCTGGTGAACTTTATATTGTGAAGTTTCTATCAGCTGAAATAAAGGCTTCTCTTTTGTTTTTCAGTCCATTTTTTGTGTCTGGATTTGGGTTCAAGTTCAAGTTAATTGTCACGTTTATTTATGTCTCCATTTCCTTGTTTAGTTACTGTCTTCCCTTTCTATTTTAATTTAGTAGCCGTTTGTCTCTAGTGTCTTGTGTGTAGTTTTACTTCTACTCCATTTTCATTGTCTTTTACTATCTTGACCTGCATCTCATTACCCTCCTGTGTCTAATTTTCTGATTACCCTTTCACATATAGATAGTGCTATTTTGCCTACGTGTTTGTCTTGGTGTCTATAATCCTTGCTGTGGTTCAGTTTTGAATTTCCTTCATTGTCCTGGTGAACTTTATATTGTGAAGTTTCCAAATAATAAAGGTAATTAATAAAGGTTTGTCTTTTGTTTGTCAGTGAATCTTTTGTGTCTGCATTTGGGTCCTCAATCCTGCAATTCACAAAGATATCATCAAGTAGATCTGTAGTGACTTCCTAAATCCACATTTTAGTTTGCACCTCAAGTCATTTAAATGGGGATGAATAAGAAAAAAAAAGAGTATATAACAGATGTGGTCGCTTGATTTTGATTACATCATAAAAAAAAATCAAACTTCATTATTCTGATCTATTTATAATTAATGCTTAACATAAACGTTCTAAGAACATATGTTAATTAAGGATTAACTGCGCCGTATGGCTAACTAGCATAACAGAATGAAAACATGGCTTATTAGTATATCATTACATGCAAGTGCAAATTATTTATTTCTCATTCAGCCCATTATACACAAGCCGCTGAAAAGATCCAGTTAGCTACAGTGACAAACCATTCCCTACATTTCTCTTCCACAGCTATCTTGTAATAGTCGCGGACTGCCTGCTTTTCATTCATGTACTGAGTTGGTGCATTTACTTTTTATAACTTCTATATGACTTTCTTAGTAAGTTAATGCCAGATCAATGTAGGTGGTTCAGCAAGGGGGTAATCACAACACAGAACAGTAACATGAGAGTGTGAACATTTGTAGTCCAAAATTAGGCTGGGTTTTAGAACCGCAAGGGTAGTATCAGGTGTATATTTGCTTCATAAACGAGTGATCTTTTTTTTCTTTTTCATTTACTTTGTCTTACTATATTGTTCTTCATTACTGCCACTCTATCTGCCCACACACAGAGTGGAGCAGAGTTAGTACCACTTTTGTTGTCCTCATTTTCACTCCATCATTATTTTTTCTATCTCCCTGCCTATCCTTTTATCTCTCTCTCTCTCTCTGATGAAACACATTTTCTCTCCTCCGCCCATCACTATCCCTCTGTCATGCTCTCTCTCCCACCACCTAGCTCTCGAGCCCTCATTCCCGCAAGGCCTCTTCTCAGTACACTGCCACCCCCACGGAATACCTTCTGTTGCAAACCTGCACTCAACTTGCTCATATTCACTACTAATACTCACACTCGTGCAAGTGCACACACACATATATGCTCAACAGTGAGCTGTGAGTCAGTTAAGAAATCATAAAGAGCATAATAAAGCTCCTCTATCTACAAACCTATTAGCAACGGGCAATCCTTGTGGACGCACAAGCATGCTAGAAACAAAAACACTGACATAATTGCACACATGCAGACGCATACTGTTCATACATGAAAAAATGAACCTGCTAGTCTGTTTCCATGCAGGTTTAAGTGGTTATAATCAATTCCTTATAAATCCTGATGTTAGATATTCATTACAGAGATAACACGTCAGTGTTTGAAGCTACATGATGGATGGTTGCCAAAGTGCTGGCGTCGTTGTGAATATGCAGAGTCTTGATGCACTTCTCATTCATCATCAACCAAGAAATTCCTTCTGCCTTTTTGAGGTGTGCAAATTCAGCAAAGATTAAAGTTAGAGAAGATTGTAGTACAAATCACCTTCTTTGGGAATTCTATCTGGGATTGTATTGAAATGTTCTGTACTTATCTTGAGAATTTAAGAAAACTTAGAATGACACATAGAGAACTCACAGAAACATCTAATACATTTTCCAGAACAATAACTCACTAATATGACCTCAAAAGCATTTTTTAAAAATTTTTAAATACATGTTCACAGTATTCATGTGACCAGAATAACATAACATTTCACTCTAGCAAACAGTTTCCTTATTGTAACTTAAAGAAAAGCAGGGGATCAATGGTATAGCCATTTGATATTTTTTATTGCCAATTAAAGTAAAATTCAATACTGTTATCTATCAAAATAATTAACTTTAAAAAACCATTAAAAAAGAAGGACAGAGTTTGTAAAGCATATTTAAATATAAAATGGACTTCTAGGATCAGTTCTGTAGGATCCAACTTTGATAAGAATTAATGAAAAGGCCTGGTTTCCATGATAAAAACTGAGTGAGCAAGATTCAAGGAATTTTGAAGCTGAGTACATAAGCCCTCGACATTTTTTCAGGCAGTCAAGCAATAAAGTCTGCTATCAAAAGCCGTGTGCAGAGATCAAGGCTTAAATGGATTGAAAAACCTGTTATGAAGGTGCTTAATTTTAAAAAAAAAAACCTCAACCAACATTAACTCTAACCTGAAGACATAAAATGTTTTACCTTTTTTTTACAATTTAAAAGATGTTTCTTGAAACCTTCCAGCCTTTTCTCAAAACTCTCAAAATAAAAAAGAAAAAACAATTTTCACTTTTCATTCACAAAACCTGAGTGAATGAGTAACAACCAACAACTGCATCAAAACAGTTTCCAATGCTCAAGAGAAAATCATTTTAAGATCACACACACAGTAACTCAAAAAAAATGTTCAGCACTTCCACCCTCAAGTGGTCAGCTTACAGTTTACAAAATAAATCTACATGGCACATTTACTATTAGAAGAAATGGGACATTGTTGTTTTTGTCATATAAGACGTAATTCCATTAAGCAAGGTATAGTTTATCATACCCACACAATTTCATCTTAAATTACTGTTCGTGGTCTTGTTCCCGTCCTTCTCCTTCTCGCCCACCGTCTCTTACAGTACACTCATTCTACTCTGCTTCTCAAGATTGTGTCTATAGATCGTTGCAATCATTAACCTTGTGCTTGCAGCTTCTGCAAACTTAACTGTGAAACTAGAAAGTGCATAGCTAAAAATGTGTTTAGAGCTGTGGAA
The DNA here is from genome assembly GCA_015107715.1 of Tylochromis polylepis. Classification (NCBI taxonomy): domain Eukaryota; kingdom Metazoa; phylum Chordata; class Actinopteri; order Cichliformes; family Cichlidae; genus Tylochromis; species Tylochromis polylepis. The sequence continues at coordinate 7,337 of VVHJ01021670.1, forward strand.
AAAAATAGTAAATGGTATCTGCAAAGTGTCTTGATGCAAGCACAAAATAAGGAATTCCCGAAAGGTTGATTCTGTTCATCTGGATGTAGTATTTCCAGATGATGTCCAGATGAACAGAATCAACTTTCTGGGTATCTGTGATGGTTATAAAGCATAAATGACTCAAATAAGGCCTCAGTCACACAGGCCTCGGAGGCCAATTAGTGATCCCCTGGCAAATGTCGGTCACTAGGGAAAAGTGCATACTCCGCAACCGCTTGGTGAGTACTGTAGTTTCTTTGCCATTGCTTTGGTAACTAGCAGGTCGTCAGAGTAGTTTATAAGACAGATGCCAAATTCCCTGCAAACAATAAAAAACTACTTTCATTACCCAAGTGGTTGTGAAACTGAAAAGTACAGTGCCAGGAAAAGACCGTTTGCCTTCAAAGTCAAAGTTGGCTGGAGCGGTGAGGCACAGTCTTTACTTTGAAGGTGAATGTTCTCAGTTTATGGTTTGTGTTGCACCTTCTTAACTTTTACTGCCACTCAAACAAGTAGTTAGAGAGCATTTGAAGACAAGTCGCTGTCTTCATCCAAAATACAAGCAAATGCAGCAAACACAAGGAGGTTTTAGGGGCAGCACCCTGCTTACAGTTGATTTCACCTAGCATTAGCCAGTAACCTCCAGCAACCAGTCTTAAGGTCTTGTGCCTGAGGTCTAAAACTATTCAGTACAAAATGAAGTGAAAGATGCTGATCATTAGAAATCACACTTTGAAGTAGTAGTGCGGTCCTTCCAGTAAGAATTTTTTTTTTTTTTTAAATAACATGATGCTTAGTTGACCCGCCTTAATCACAGTGCAAAGGAATGTGAAAGGTGAATGATACCAAGTGGATGAGTCTGGCTCTCTTCTGACAGTGGTCACTGGCTGCTGCTTCTCAGGTTATCGTATATGCATGCAGACACTTAAATCAGGTTGCAAGCCAAAGAGCCAGCCAGAGGAGTTCATTTAAAAGCCAGCACGTCACCAGAAGCTTGCCCCACAGACACACACACACACACACACACACACACACAGCTCCAAGTGGCTGTTGTTTTATTCATCAGTGCAGTAAGGTAGGTGGCCAGGTGGCCCTCAGGATCCAACATCCACTGAGTGGTGTACAGGAGGTGTAGGTGGCAGGATCTACGTATGTGTGTGTCAGCAATACATTTACAGTCCCCAGCTTATAAAGAAATATAAATGAAGTTCTATGCGGTATTCAAATGGTAAGGTGTTTGATCTGATCATCATTTTATCTCCCTGAAAGTAATTTTCCTTTAACTACAGCCGAAGTGTTTCAGTGCTGGCTGTTGGAAGAAAGAAAAGCTGGAAACACTCATAAACCATATATATGAACGCAACCAGTGAGAAAACACATTACTTCTTTAGCCATTTACAATTTGCAAGGAAACAGTGACACACTACAATGCATTTGACATTTTAAGGCTTTGACATTTTCACAAGAGAAAACACTTGTAGATCACTTAAGGGGTGACCATGAATTAAGTCTTTAGTTACTAAAGATAACAGAAAGATGCTGGCAGGATGTTATTTTTAAAAAAAATCCCTCCTTTTATGACTTTTTCCCTGAAATGTAATTAGAGATGTAAGTAGGCATGTAATTAGAGATCATCTTGCAACAGGATTCAGCAGCAAAGGTTTTCACCATGTTGACATTTCAAACCACCTACAGTGCGGGAAACAATTATTTGATCCCCTGCTGAATTTGTAAGTTGGATAAGAACTTCCTTCCCTCAGCCAGAACATTGAGGATAGATCATGGGTGCGTCCTCCAGCATGACAATGATCTAAAACATACTGCCAAGGCAACAAAGGGGCACATGCCAGCAACAAAACCTAAAAGATTAAAAGAGTTTTTGTGAAGAGGAGTTGGCCAAAATCCCTCCCGAGATGTGTGAAAACCTGGTGACCAACTACAGGAAATATCTAACAGCTGTAATTGCCAATAAGGGTTTTTCCACTGAGTCATGTTTTGCCTGAGGATCAAATACTTATTTAACTCAATCACATGCAAATCAGTTAATAACTTTATGTAATGTGTATTTTTCTTCTGGATTTCTGTTTTATATTCTGTCTCTACCATAACAATTACAAACTATTCAAGTGAGAAAACTTATGAATCAAATAATTATTTACCCCACTGTATATAACTAGAGACCATCTTATAACAGACTCACACCAGCCGCGACACCAGTGGGGTCTCGCACCACGCCCATATTCAAATTCTGCCTTCAATTTGATGTACACTAAATATCTGGTTCTTTCTTGGTTGTGACATTGTTTTGTTGAACAGTCACCCACATAGAGACAAATATATAAACACCAGGCAGACCCACCTTTGTGGTAGCTCCAGCTACTGAAGCTGTTTACAGACTAATATTACCAGATACACTATCGCTTTTAAGAATTAAATGTGTACCATCTGATTTGAGGTTATGATTTTGTCAGTAAAAGCAGAATAAAATACACATCATTACGGAAAATACAACTGACCTTGATGTACTGCAAACAGCTTTCCTACCTAATCTCAGGAAGCTGTCCCATCAGAAAAAAAGCATAAATGAGTGGAGTAAAGAGAACAGAGCTGGTTAACCCTTGTATTTAACGATATATATACAAGATGCTAAATGGAGGCTTGAATCTATAGTGTTTCATTGTAAACAGAATTATCCTGAGCTGCAAAGCTCTTATCAACATCACAGTAACTTGAGGTGGCTGTTGATGCATTCCAGCTTACAGTGTAATGGTATCTACTGAGCAGGGTTTTGCACAGGCAAATGGCAGATTGAGCTTTTTTGAAATGATCAATGTGTTCTGTGGATATCCATGTAACTGAAATGGAGGGAGATAAGCTACGGGAGGTGATGGAAATTGCTTTATATTCCAGCCTTAAACTTCCCTATGAGCTCTATAAGCTCCATTAATGTGCATAAATGGGAGATTTTCTACACTAATATAATAAAAGAAATACATTCAGTTATATTATTAGATCCCCTGGCTAAAGATTTTATATTATCCAGCTATGCAATTACTAATCAAGTTGAGCATTCAGAAGAGGGTCAAATTCAGGCCAGTAATCTGTATTGCTACCACTCAGGAAACAAAAAATGAATTAAAGCAGTTTCATTGCATCTCTTTGTAATATACACACATACAAAATCTTAGGAAGATGAGTGTGTGTCCGTGCTTTTACAGTGGGTAGGGAAGGGGGTGATATTAAAAGACAGAGAGAAGAAATGCTACATAGGAGTAATAAAGCCTAATCCTAAAATGTTCCATTTCATAATTTAGGAAATAATCATGTGACACTTTCAAAGACACATTGGTCTTTTTGAAATTCAGCTCTGTGAATAAATATAGTCACTTAAAGCATTCAAGAAAGACAATAAAATACCCTGAAACAATCAAGAGAATTATAATGGAAGCATATTCAATTTGAGATTAGCAAATTCCCAAAGAAATCTTTTATTCACAAAATGCAAATTATTCCAGAAGGTTTGTATCTGAAATTCCAATCTGCTTTAACAATCTGGTTCAAGTCCAAATCCTCCACCAAATTCAGATTTAGTCTTTTTTGGGCAGCTTTGATAAATTACTTGACATATTAACTAGATGAAAATTCAAATTGAGTGCAAATGATTCCCCTTGAGAGCATCTTATAAGGAGATCTAAGCTTGGCAAAGATGGTCAGCAGAGTTGGACATACTACTGGGAAGCTGCTTTAAAAAAAATTAACTTCTATTAGAGCCAGAAAGAACTATGAGGAAAAGTACAGAGTTCTGCAACTGAACCAGTGTCCTTCTGGCTCATTTTACAGTATTTAGGCAATTATTTGCATGGATATCGCTTATAATGTATATAAACCCCAACTTTTTTAACTACTCCCTAACTGAAAGTGGAAAAAGTGGTATACTTAAGCAGCTACACACAGTAATGAAATTTGAATATTTTATACATTTGTCTAATTTACAGATAGTAAACATGGCTGTCTGAACACAGGTGGTGTTTACAGTTATAAACACCAACTTTGCTCTTACAGCATCTATTTTAAGCAAAAACAAACCCCATTTCCTGCCTTGTCATTTCCACATAGTCCTGAAGCAACCAGTTATTCTCATGCGCTAAGATACTTGCTTTATTATCAGTGCAAAAGCCCACTTTTGGGTGATTTGATCGACAAGAGCAATTTTATTCAGCGTCTGAAAGACCGGATATTTAACTTTTATAGTTTTCATTGAATTTTAGAAGTTTAGAAAATAGAAATCTCAACTGTAACTCTGACTGACCAACGACAAGGTGGTTTTAAATTTTAACATGAGCAAGTGTAAAGCACATCACATACATGGCTGTGACATTAACCTTTGTTTTCTAAGATCTTTCTGACCCAGAACTGACACCATTCAAAGCCTCAGTTCATTCAACAATTATTCAAATACATTATTAAGCACATATTTATCATTCAGTACCTTTATTTCAAAGGTAGGAAAGTGAAGCATGTCTGAGGGGTGCTACAGGATAATGGTTACAAGTAGTACATAATAAGAACACATTTTACGCAATTAAGGCCAGTACAGCAATTAGAGAACTTACAGAAGCATCCCAGTAGGACTCTTATGTAGCTGTGCTGTCAGAATATTTACCTAAGGTTTCCGACTCACGAGACATCCTCACCTACCAGAAACCATTCAGCACCTTAAGATCTATGACAATCACAGTTGGAAAAGTACAGACATTCTGTAATTAAGTAGAAGTACAAATACTCCAGTAAAAGTTGAAGTACTGATTCAACTTCTTTACTCAAGTAAAAGTAAAAAAGTACAGGCTCCGTAATATAGTCAAAGTAAAAAGATAAAAAGTAGCTCTTTGGAGGAGGTTTCTATTTTTGTGCAAAGATAACTGAACCTGAACTGTGCTATATTAACATAATGATGAAATAATATCAGTAGATGGGAATGCAAACTTCATTCTTTTTTTTTTAATTCTTTTTTTTTTTTTAAATACCAGCTACTGGTAGACCGAGCAGTCAGCCGAGACTGCAAGACTAGGATGACCAACCTGTGCACTGCCTCAATTTATTACAAGAAGGCCTATGACTCAGTGCCCCACACCTGGATCCTGGAATGCCTAGATCTATACAAGATCAACAGGACTGTAAGAGCCTTCATCAGGAACTCAACAGAGATGTGGCATACAACACTAGAGGCCAACTTCAAGCCAATAGCACAAGTCACCATCAAGTGCGGGATCTATCAAGGAGATGCTCTGTCCCCACTGCTGTTCTGCATAAGCCTGAACCCCCGCAGTGAGAACAAGACTGGCTAAGGATACCGACTACGGAATGGAACAGTTGTCAACCACCTCCTCTACATGGATGACATCAAGCTGTATGCCAAGAGTGAACGAGACACGGATACACTGATCCACACCACCAGGATATACAGCAATGACATCGAAATGTCGTTCAGACTGGAGAAGTGTAGTCAGATGATAACGAAGAGAGGGAAGGTAGTCAGAACTGAGGGGATCGAACTACCAGAAGGCAACATTGCAGACATAGAGGACAGCTACAAGTACCTGGGAATCCCACAGGCAAATGGGAACCATGAAGTGGCCGCTAGGAAAGCTGCAACCACCAAGTACCTGGGTCAGGCAAGTCCTGAGGAGTCAGCTGAATGGTAAGAACAAGATCCGGGCTATCAACACCTACGCCCTGCCCATGATCAGGTACCCTGCTGGGATAATAAGCTGGCCAAAGGCCAGCTTATTATTAATATGGCCTGAAAGTCCCAAGATCAAAATAGGAGACGCCCCCTAGAGTGGTGGAGAATGGCCGAGCTAAGATCCTGTGGGACTTCCAGATACAGACATACAAAATGGTGATGGCTAACCAACTGGACATAGTGGTGATAGACAGGCAAAAGAAGACGGTCATAGTGATAGATGTAGCGATACCAAATGACAGCAACATCAGGAAGAAGGAACACGAGAAGCTTGAGAAATACCAAGGGCTCAG